>PVIR01004017.1:0-82788 GCA_004026965.1 Petromus typicus
AAGCTAGAGGAGCTACCTAGTGTACACATTTTAAAGTCCTGTGCTCCTCTTTATTTCTTCTTTACAACCACCTCCCAGCAGCTCACTGTGGAGCTTTGAGGATTCTCTCACCTGCCCCTGCTGTCAAATCCAAGACTCCACCAGGGTGGAACAGCAGAGACCTTCCCCCATGCCTGAAAGACTGAGTCTTACTTTCCTTTCCTACCCGTATGGCTGGGTTGATCAAAATATCAACTACCCTTATTGTCTTTTTAAGTCTTTGGCTTTCAGGTGCTCTTTTGAAAATCTCTAAATACATATAGATTTTCACAAACTACTAAGCACGCCCTGCAGTTATCGGGATGATTTGCATATTGATTTGTATATGCATTGAGACTATATTTACATGTGCAAAGCTGTCTTTTCCCTCTTCCTGATCCTTCTGAAAGACACTCTTCACAGTGACCCATACTGTCCGTTTCTACCCGGACCTGCATGCCTACCTACTGCAGGAAGATGCTTGGTAGTGAGCAAAGACTAGTATCCCAGCTGTTCTCTGCTCCTGCCCTCATTACCTTTGGAACACGGGCACTAACTCCAGCTCTGCTGCACCTGCCATAGTCAACAGTAAAACTGGTTTCCTGGACCATGTTCACGAGGAAAGACAGGGAAGATCACACTTGACTTTTACATGTACCATGCAGGGACAGTCAAACCAGAAATAACAGAAATATCATCCACTAGACAAAATCTCATGCAAAGACAGGCTGCCCCAGGTTCTTTTCTACATTTGTCATTCTCCTGTTAACCGCATATGAGGGCTCCAGGGAGGGGCTCATTAGGAATCCAATTAAGACAAGCTAAGCTACCACAAGGAGGTAGATTAGTTCCAAGGTCTCCAAGGCATGAGGGTAATCAGATCAAGTGTTCACAAAATATATCAACAAGGAATGCAAGAATGCACTAATCGGCTAGGGAAGGAGGTACCTGTCACCTGTTGGTCACTGGACTGCAGAAAACAGATGCGGAGATCCAGATGGTAGACGTGCATTCTCGTTTTGCACAGCCACCTCCTGGTAGCAAGTACAAGTGCTCGGCCCCACTGGCTATTGTTATTCTACCTGTAAATTAATGAACTAGCATTGAATTTGGAATTTGTGTTTCTTCAGTTCCCGCCAAAGGGGAGACAATGTTGTGGCTATTCCGCAGTGACTGGACCCCTCCACAACATATGTGCATAAATTCATTGCTAACAGAATGGGCCGTGGGGCTCCAAGACTAAGGAATGGGTTCTAAATCACAGGAATCCTTGACAGACACAGTTCTACACTGTGAGCGAGTGAGGGAAGCAACTCAGGGGAGCAGGACTGAGACAAACACTGACAAGAAGACAGAAGGCAGCACCAGTACCAAGGCCCCCTGGAGGCTCAGCACTGGAAGAGTTTGGCGTCCCAAGTGAGAGGAAGTACTCAATAACACAGAGGAAGTAGGGGACGATGTCCCAAGGATGATCCTGGGAAGATCCTGGCGGGCACTGTCAGGGACACACATCAGGTAGCAAGTCCCTGGAAGGCATGACAGCTAACTCTGGAGCTCTCTGGAGGTGGACACACAGATTCACCACACACAGCCTTGAGTGCAGGACCTGGATAAGCCCAGGTGAGATCTTGAAGCTTATGAGCCACCTGCTACGTGTCAGGTTCACATCTGTTTTTCTGCAGAAGTTTAACCTAGTAGACCAACAGGATTAAGTAAATTAAATCCAAGAGAGACATGGAAGTTTGAAAAACCAGAGCAGAACATGGACCCCAATGTCACTCGTCTACATTGTCACAGCCACTCTTGATTATCCAGCAAGCCAAGGGATCAACATTTATGTTGAAGAATACTGCACAGGTATTGGGAGTGCTGCATACTGCTGGCTCTCAAGGCTGGCAGAATGTCTGCAAATTCCTCAGGCCCCGGACTCCTTTCCAGAGGTGGATTCACTTGATGTGAGAGGCCAGGGGATCAGGATTTTCAGTCCCTCACTGATTTTGGTCAAGGCTGAGAATTGCAGCTAGAACCAATTTTACATGATTTCCACGGAGAACATAGGATGGGCCTCACCTGCGCTAACTGATGAGCACTCCGATTCCCGAGAATGAGTTAGTAAATATGGAATAAGGCCAGGAGTCTGTGCTCACAACGCCCCAGGTGACGGGTATAATTAAGGAGGCTCAGGACACGGGAAGTGCTTCTAGCAAAGGGTGTGGGCCATGGCACAAATCAACAGGGAAGCTAGGTAAGAGTGAGTCCATCCACAGTTACATTCAGTAAATCTCTTTGGGATTTTGCTTCAGTCCCAGCCTGTGCCCAGCACTTAGGTGACAGAACAGGACAGACCCTGTCTTGGACCCAAGGTCCTTAGTGGGCCGCAGGCCCGGAGGAGGAGGGGTGAACTGCTACATGGGGCTCCCATCATGCGTTCAGGGTCTTTGCTTTCTTTTGCACTATTATTTGTACCAAACCACCAGACCAACTATGTAGCAGTGATGTAAGCTGTACTCACATCACTAAATAAGCTGAGATATCAGTTCACTTGAAAGTATGCTCGACCACTTAAAAACAGGATGTGGCTTATTTTCCTATTTTAAATAAGTTTTACACTGCATTATTTAAACTATTCCATGCCACTGAAAGAAAAGCACAAAGGTTCCGAGCTTTTTCTTTTACATTTTCTCTAAAAATAGCCACATGCCCTTGTTGCCAAAACTGAATAAGCACAGGAAAAGTGCAAAGCCATTGCATGGGGCTCTCCCCAAAGACACTGATATAGTAATCTACTAAAATCATCACGGGTGTCAACACAGGACGTATCCCGGGACACTACAATGACTCACCTTTAGAAAACCCATTTACAGAAATCAGTACTTTCAAGAATGTCACTTGTACATCTAACCGTGACCCTAGACAGTCAAAGACAAGGCAGTTGTGACTGCTTTTATTTACAGATATGATAGCACAGCTCAAAAACCCAAGGAAATCAGTCTGTGCGCTGTACTTTCATCTTGATTTTAAAGGATGATTGTCAGCTACCATGTACAAATTGGAACAATTCTTTTCCAAACAGTTTTCCCTAAAAGTCCCAAACACCACCCTCAGTGTTTTCCTCTGCTTGATTTCTGGGTGACTCAGCCAGGTGCATCTTTCAGGCTTTAAGTTTAACAGCATGCAAAAGCCAAACACCTGCAGAGAGCCCACTGTTAAGGAGCGAAGCTCCAGGACACCTGTGCTGACCTTGGCCTGGACTCAGCTCACCTGATGTGAAAACCAGCACCTGCAAACTGTGGCCCTGAGACCCACCCGGGACAGATTCCGACGCCCAGGCCTCCCCTCCTCGGCTCCTGGGGTGCAGCCTGCGGGAGGCTGCTCATGGCTCCCCCCTGGCTGGCAGCTCTCAGATCACCCTGTGAAGCCACAGTCCCCCCACCCTTCTGCACAGCCAGCTCCTTCTCTTTACTCTCACACAGTCTCTTTTCTAACTAAGAAGTTAGCTGGGTACTTTTAAGAACCTTGTCTGCTTTGGGTTTTATTTTCCCGCTCGCATACTGCAAGAGAACGGCACATTGGCTTGGGAGGGCTGCAGACACCTTAATACTGCTACATATAGCTCAACAGCAGCTGCTCCGTAGTTATACTGTTCTCAGCACCCTCTGTCACAGGAAGGCCCAATCCCTGGCCTCCTGGTTTTACAGTTGACACTATGGTAGAAAAGGATACAAATAACTCCTATGTGACAGACCTTAAACTACAATCAGCAAAAGAAAAGCACAAATCGAGTGTAAGGTGGGGCAGGAGAGTTCCAGGGAGGAATACTACTTCTCCCTGGAAAACACTGGTACAGGCTGTCAGCTACTCCTGTGGGCCCTGAACACACAAGCGAAGCCATTTAGGTCCCTGAGCACCCTGGACCAGTGTGACAAAGTGATGACAGACTGGTCAGGGTGACGACTTTCAGAGGGGCGACGAGAGCAGAAAAGACACGGGAAGGACATGGACGTGTGTTGAGGTGAGGGTTAGCTCTTCCGGGCCAGAGACTTATGCAGGTGCAGGTGGCAAAGAACAGAAGACAAAGGACCGAGACCCAGAGCCTGGAAAACCCCAGGGGCGCAGCCCACGACAGGGCGCTGAATCCCAGCGAATCACCACCAGCGATTTCTACTTCGGTTTCTGGTCCTAGCACAGGAGACACTGTAGCCAACAGATGAGCAAACTGAACGGCATCAGCTCCACTGACAGTCACCAACCGGGAACAAGGACGTGAGGCCCACGCCAGGCCCAGGGGCTGGGGAGACGACTGGCTGCACAGAACCACAACTTACCAGCGCAGAAAACACCTCAGGAACCAGGCCCAGGTCAGGAGGCCTGACGTGCAGTCGAGGAACTGGTGGAGGCTGGGTGTGCACCAGTCCGAGGGTTGGAACCCCCACACTTCTACGACCTTTGCCTCTGGGACACTGTCCAGGTCCTTGCAGTGACTAACAGAGAAAGCCTCACACGCTGCTGACAGCAGCAGGGGAAGAGGAGCCATCTTGAAACACGCCCTAGCCCTCAGCTGTCCTTAATAAGGCCTGATGGCAGGAGGAACTAATCAGCCGCAGCTTGGGCGACAGGAAATACTTCGCTCCAGCCAGTTCCACCACTCCACGCCAGAGGAGGAGAAATCCCCAATTCCAGCCCTGTGTAGCCATCCCATCACCCTAAGGGGGGAGGGTGCCGAGAGACATTGGGGGAGGTCACAGCCTGTTCAGTGGAGGTTCACTAAGAAATGGAAATCTCATCGCTAGAGGAACAAAAGCCTCCCCTTGTCAAATACTTGCCTTTCGCATCACTAAAAGCCTGTTTACTTCAGTTTCTTTTAGCTGGTATAGCACATGAAAAAAATCAAAAGGCAAAGCTTGAAAAGACACAGCAAGCATCAGAATCAGACTCTGCAGTAGCCACGGCGTGGGAATGATTGTTGGTAAGCTTTCCCACTGCGGTGTACCATACCTGACGCAGCTCAAAGGAGGAGGGGTTAATCTAGCTTATGATCTTGGCAGACTAAGTTTGTGGACAGCAGGGCTCAGGCGGAACCTCATGGCAGAGGGCATGGCGGAGCACAACCACTTAGTTCACAGAAGCCAGGAAGCAGACCAGAGCATAGTGCCACAGGGAAAGAGGCCAGCCAGTACCCAGGTCACGCCCCCAAAAGCCACCAGCACACCAGAAGCACGCTTTACTCATCAGCCAGGCATTTCCTCATCCAATATGGCTGACACATCACGACTCACAGTCACAGAGCCAACATGACAAAATGCCAGGTGCAAACGATCTGTCACTTCGTTCCTGAATAAGAACTGATTTCAACTTGAATGAGGCAGCAAGTAAGGAGCAGCCCTCAACCCTGAGCTCCTTCACCTTCTCTGCCAGCCAACACTTCCCCACTCAGCCGAGAGAAGCACAAATCAACTCTGAGAATTTCACGGCCTGCACTTCCCAGGGCTGGTCCACGCTGGAGCAGTGACTTTAAAGTTGGCACATCACGATCGATCATGCAAATCTACAAAACACGGTGTGAGGCAGCGATACACATGCGCTGTCAGAAGCCCAAATCAGCATGTCTCTCTCTGAACCTTTTCCTTGTGTCTGGGGCCTTCCACAGCGGCGTAAGCGCGCAAAGTGGAGTGTCAGGTGGGAGGAGAAGGCCTGCACTGCTGACAAAGGCAAGGCCACAGAGCCTGCAGGCGGTGAGTGCTGAGTAAACACACGTCTCTCACACAGCCAAGGGAGGGACAGACACCTCAGGCCACCCGCTGCCGAGGGGCAGATCCGCATGCACAAACCCATCCTGTCTTCTCCTACCTCGTCTCCCTGAAGCCTCCGCATGCTGCAGCTCTCGCTGAAGCCCCCATAGCTAGAGCAACTAGAATGAAGCCCAAGTCCCCTGGTTTGCAGAAAGTGACCTCCTCGTGGGCACCAGAGCAGACCCAGATGGGCACGCTTCATCCCGGGTCAGCATGCACTGTACTGACCTCACACCATAATCCGATGTCTCGAGAGGCAGCAGAGAGAGGAAAGAGACAGGAGTGTGCCTCACAGAACTCTAAGTGCCGGATCCAGGACTTCCTCATGCTTTTTTACTAATGATTGCTAATGATTTTAAAATAAGACAGCGGAGGAACAGGTAGAAGTTCCCTTCCGTCACCTGTAGAGAAAGACAGCCAAGGTCTTGCGTAAGAAGCAAAGGTTGAACTTGAGGAAGACGGATGAAATTACAGGCTCCTTCCCCTCAAAGCCTTTCCACAGTGATCTCTCTGGATATTCCATCTGCCTCAGCAGGAGTCAGAGCAGCCTCCTCACGCCCAGCCTGGAGAATGACAGAAGGCCGGGCCTGGCTGCAGAGCCAAAGCAGCTCCCTCCTGCTGCGCTCCCTGGCAGGGTATCGCTGTTTTCACCATTTCTGAAGACCGGTCCTTTGCTCAACAGCTGTGTTTGTTTACAGGCTAGAAGTGAACACAACATGCCTTCGCCAGATCCAGCCGAGTCTCGTTGGGCATCTCCCTTCTAGACCCCACAATATATTAGTCCTCGTGGCCCAGTTATAACTTGTGTGGACAGGAGCCAAGGAGCTGGATGGAGACAAGGTTGCCACGCATGGGAATCTTCTATTATGCTCTCCAAACTGCAGACAGACACACAGATTTGTTTTTTCCTTTTAGCAGAGCCCAAGGCCACATCTGCCTTCACCGTGTGCACCTGTCATTTGCTGTGCTGGAGGGACAGCATGCCCTCATCCCAGACTCGGGACAGCCGGCCAGCAGCATGGTGGAGCCCGTGAGATCTGTGGGGACAACATCGTTGGATGGACGCCTGCAGCCACAGACCACATTGCTACAGTTGACATGCTGCTCCCCAGAGCAGACCGCTTCCTGCATGAAACTCACCGGCCCCCTTCCCTTAATGTGGTGTTATTAAAGGATGAGAAGACAAAAGAAGGGCAATGTTTCTTTGGAGTTTGTTTCTATTTAGAAAAATAATTTTCCTATTTTTTTTTACTTCCCATAAAACTCTCTCCCTCCCCTCAACTTTTGAAAATAAAAATAAGAAGATTATTATTCTCTGTGAAGATACAGAAATTCAGCCTTACTTTTTCCAATGAACAGTAATAGCCCCCTTGCTCGACAGGAAAGTGCAGTCTTACACTTTCATTTCTCTGAGATCTCTTTCATGTTATTCTTCCCCTGGGCTTGGCTGCAGATAATAGAGGCTGAAAACTTTGGAGAAATTTCTCCAGGTCCTAAACTTCACTGTGGAGACACATGCTTTGTACTTCAGAATGCCAGCTGCCAACAGCTAACCTCCTCATCCAAGGCTGGTGGAATCCTCGAGGGCATGTGCTAAGTAGAGCAGGGGGCACGGACAGACCCAGGGGTCTGGAGGTCAGGTTCGACTCTGGGCCTGAACTGAGGTCCCATTTAATGGGCTGTGGCTGCACCTTGAGGTTGGAAAAGGGCCCTTCAGCCTCCCAGGCTGCCAGCACTGCACATGGACTTCCAGAGCCTGCTCTTATAGAATGCCCTTTTGCTATGGCAAAACTGGTGGGGACACAGGTCACTGTGAGGGGAAGACACACAGCAGGGTGAGCGTCTCTTCTCCATCACACCTCAGGACAGAAATGTGTCGGGTATGGGATACGTTCCTGCCTTGGGAACAGCTTCATAATGAAGCATCTTGGAAAGGGAACCCGGGTTTGAACACAGAGTCCACCTGTTCCATACACACCAGACACAGAGCCTGCAGGTATTTCATGCAACAGTTAGTGCACCTGCCATGTTGACTGCCCTGCCTCACAAGAGGCCAGGTGCAGGGTTTCCACTGGGTCTTGGTGCTAACACCTGGAAAGTGTTGGCTTTCGGAAGGGTTGGAGTTTGGATTTTCAGGTTAGGGGTGCACAACGTGTAGGGCTGCTAGAATAGCACTTAAACCATGGACACTACACACAGACAAGCACACCAGGCTGCCTCTTTTTATTAAGAATCTGAGCACTGTTGCAGACACAATTGTATTCAGAGCTTGAAAGAAAAATTAGCTGCAGACTAAGGTGTGACTACATTTTTGTGACTGTTTTCATCAGCCAGCATCTATAGCACACTGAATGTCACACACTTTGGTTATATATGTCTTACCAATGACAGCCATGGAGACAATAATTGCTGCACACAGGACCTTAGCAACAGGGAAAGATAACTCATCCTTAAAGCAAACTTCCAAGTGTCCACCCAGAAAGTTGTTGGCTGGCCCTGGCTGTGTCCTTGGAAAAAGAACAAGGACACATGACAACTCTTGTCTTAATCGAGAAAATCTCTTTCTTATAGCAAATCCAAGGCGAGCAAGACATAGTCTCTGTCCTCCCAAAGGTTACAGAAAAGTAGGACGATGACCCTGGAATTAACAATGACAACTGAGCCATCAGAATGCAAATCAAAAGTGGAAAGACACGGTGGAAAGGGAGGTCAGCCTGCTTTGAGGAAGGCAAGAAAATGTGGTGAAGGAGCTTCCATTCAAGGTTGCTGGCCAGGCTGGCCAGGTGCCAATAAGGAAGGGCAGGATCAGTGCACCTGACATTTGAGTGCCAGGTGAAGACCTCCCTGCTGTCCCTTCCTGCCCAGCCAGTCCAGCCTTCCATCCATGTTGGCTCCATCAGACAGCTACCATGGCTGGGCTGTTGGACAGCTGCCCCAGCTATACTGGAATTTTCTATGCTGTTAAATGATCATACAGAGTCCATTACAGAATATCACATGTCCCGCTGAATCTTACAAAAAGAGAAATGCACTTGGAATTCTATGCTAAAATAATAAACTGTGCTCTTTCTGTCTACTGCCCAATGATATTATGCTGGAACACTTGACTGGAAAACTTACTATCATGACCAGCCAAGTGCTGAAGGGCATAATGTTTTGATTGTCAAACAGGTTGTACATGATGCAAATATATGACTTCAGAAGTGATTTCACAAACATTTTGTAACAGTAATCTGACTCATAAACTCCAACATAGTCTCATAAAACAGCTGTGTGTATAAGTAATCCAAGATCGTCTTTGAGAAATGTTTCAGGGAAAAGCACAAAATGAGAGAAGAAAGTTTGAACCTTGCAAGGAATATCGTTTCCCTTTCTCACTTGAGGTTTCCATAGAAAGCGAGGGACAAAGTGAGTTCTCAAACGAGACGTGCTAGAGCTACGAGTCCAGGGGGAATGAACAGCAAACAGCAGGCTTGGATTTTCAAATTAACTGGAGACCGTCTACCCACTGGGCAAACAGCTCACTTGGAAGAGCCCACAAAACGACGGCACTCACTTCATAGAAAGCTTTTGGATGCCGCCCAGGTTTTGACTTTGACTTCTCAGCACCAGGTACCCCTTTCACACTGTGTTGCAGGGCAGGAAAGTGCCTTGCTCCAATCACACGGCTGCAAAGTCAAACAGGAAACGGTCTTCCTCGCTGGACCCATTTCCTTTCATCCACATGTAAACTTCAAAGATATTCAGGAAAGGAGCCAAATAAATTATAATTGTTCTTTCTGTTTCAATTTCACAAGTCCGCCATACCGGCTTCAAAAAAAAAAAAAAAAACTGTGGCTTATTAAACATAATTAAGAAAGGACTTGGTAGGCCTGTAGATTTTAGTTCTTTGAAAAAAAGTTATTTTACTTCACTCAAGCTTTTTAAATGATTTGAGCAAGGAGCAGTAACACATACCTGGAATCCCAGCTACTTGGAAGGCTGAGGCAGGAGGATCACTCAGCCAAGAAACCTGGGGTCAGACTGAGTGACATATAGAGAACCCCATCTCTAAATTAAATTGAATTACATTACAGTAACAAATCTGGTTTGTTTAGTCCCATATATGTCCATGCTTAAAACCCAAAACAGGCACCAGCCATGAGTTTATAGTTAAAAGAGTCTTAGGGAACAAGTGTTTTACTGAAAAAGGAAGGGGGAGTCTAGAAAGGTTAAGTGAGACAGTCACCAGCTTGTCAGTGGCCTGACTGGGAGGAGAATCCATGTGCTCAGGACTTCAGCAGGCTTGGTTCCCAGGAGCAGAGAAAGGCCTGTGCTCTCAATGCTCAAAGCACTGTCTGTAGCTTTCCCACCCCTCTGCCAGGTCCCCTCCTGGAGCCACCCACATCCTGTGGAATTACTCCCCCGTGAGGTCTAACCTTCCTAGAGACCCTGCATTCTTGATGAGATTCATCATATTACAAGTGTTAAGCCTCCTTGTATGAGAATGGAGGATATCAAGGCTGTGATGCACTAAGACCACCTCCTGGGTCACTAAATTTTAGATCCCAAAAATAGCAGTGAAAAAGTTTGTTTTTTTCTTATTTGTTGTGTTTTGGTTTGCGGGAGGGGTCGGGGGGAGGACTAGGGCTTGAATCTAGGGCCTTTGTATTGAGCTATTTCCTCAATACTTCTTAATTTTTAGTTTTTGAGTCAGAGTCTTGCTCAGTCACTAAATTTCCCAGGCTGTCCTCAAACTTGCAATCCTCCTGCCTCAGCCTCCCAGAATCCACAGTTACGGGCCTGTGCCAATGCACCCCAGCTTGAGAAAAGACACTCTTTAGGGGACACCCTCCTGGCACTAGTTGGCCATCCAGAAGGTAATCCTGTGGGCAGCGTGGGCCAGCCACCGAGCATAACAGTAACAGTGCAGGCAAGGGGGAATTCAGCCAGCGAGTCACGGCCAGGCTGAAGAAAAGTTGGGACACCAAAAGGGCAAAGCACAGCCTGGCCCGTGGTGTGACTCCTCCTCAGGATGCAGGACAAGGACAAGCAGCTGGCTCTTGAAACAACTCCTCTAAGGCACCAGGAAATTTCACCCTTTAGCCACTGTTGCCACAGCTATTGAACAGAAGTCAAAATGAAGACACAAAATACCACGAGGTACAGCGGGGCGGAAAGGGGTGTGCTCACCTTATTTTAAACAGGCTTGGTGCAAAGGCCAGTTATTGGTGTGGCGCTTTCCCAAAACACGGACCCAGGAAGGTCCTGCAAGGACCTGAAAGAGAAAGAGACCCCCAAGAATTTCCAGGCTGGTGGTGGGTGCTGAGCCCAAATCTGCTGTCATCTGTTTCTGATCCACTCTGATCCACTCTGATCCTGTTTCCAGCACGCGAATCTCTTGTTTCTTCCTGCAGCCCCTGCCTGGGGAGGAGGCCTGTGACCTCGACAAACATGGCGGCTCCCTCGCCCATATCCCCACATCAGAATGAGGTCGCACAGTTTCTGAGATCTTCCAGGAGGAAGCCGAGCTCTAACTCAGTAAAGGGAAAGCTTTGTGAAAAGGGGGTTTATTTGGGTGGTGTCTTCCCCAGGCGGGGACCGAGAGGACCCTCTGGGCAGAGATCTTCCTATCTACAAAGAAGACAGTGCAGAGGCTCTATATGACTCCAAAAGAACACTGCTGAGCTGCAGGGCAAGATGTGGGGGCTGCGAAGAGAACCGCAAATAAAGCATAAAGCGGGAAGCGCATTGGAAATAAACCTTGCTCTAGCGTTAGGAATCTCCTTGTCCAAGGATGCTAAACTCACAATCAACACCTGATCTAGACCGAATTTTGTTCCTTCCAAAGGCCACGTCCTCCCTAGAACCTCAGAGTGCAACAATTTTTTGGAAAGAGAATCTTTGCAGATATAATTAAGATGACTGGTGACCTTACAGGGGCCAGAAACAGGTACACAGAACACGCATGCGCTGATAGAGGCATGTACAAGCCAAGGAGTGCCAGCAGTGCTGGAAGCCAAGGAAAGCCCAGAACAGTGCTCTCCTGGCCTGCAGCTCCGACAGCCCCGTTGCACAGACTTCTAGTCTCCAGATCTGTGAGAGACTTTAATTTCTGCTGCTTAAAGCCCTCTAGGGCACAGGACTTTGGTACGAACCTCTAAGAAACAAATACACCATACCACATCTTTTCCAAATGAAACAATATTTACACAGAGCATCTTTCTTCTGACTTCTTTTTACCACACTAAAGGACTTCCTCCTCTGTGCACAAAAGATTAATTGCTGTGGAACTGTCCTCCCGCCATAACCATTAGAAAACTAGTAAACCTGGTGACAACTGACTTCAGCACCAGTTCACTGCCTGGAGAGAGCACTTGGACACAGCCCAGTGAAGGGGACACCACCCAGGGCCCAGTCACCCCACTGGGTATAGCAGAGTTTGGGAAGCCGAGGAGGCCTTGGCGGTGTTCAGTAAAACCAAGCACAGGAAAAGAAACTGTGCAGAGAGCTCCAAAGATCGGCTCTTCCTCAGTTCTCACCTAGTCCTCTTCGCGCACAAGAGAAACTTTCAAGGCAGGGAAGGGATTACAGAGAAACAATGAGTAAAAAAGAAAGCAAAATTACTAGCATTTACAAAAGGCTGGGAAAAGTTTGTGTGCCCAGGAACCAGCAATGTGATGATACATCATGTTACATACAGTACTGGAGAGAGTCCTCAAAATAAGTGTGTTTTCTGTTGTTCCAGACCTCTGGGAGGCTGAGGCAGGCGGATTAACAAATTTGAACCTATCTTGGACAACTCAGTGAGAACTTGTCTCAAAATAAATATTCTAAACTTGTCCAAAATGGAGACAGAGACGTTTTTTGACAAACAAAAGCCAAGATATATCAGCAGCAGCAGCTGTTATGTGACGGTTAAGTTCTCCAAACAGGAGGAAAGGGTTGCAGGTAGAAATAATACACAGAGAATAAGGAGCAATAAGAACGGTAAATAAGTAGATAATTGTGAAAGATTTTTTTCTCAAGGCTGGACAGGTAGCTCAGAGGCAGAGCATTTGCCTCACATCCATGAGGTCCTGGGTTCCATCCCCAGCACCACCAACAAACAAAAGTATAAGTGAGAGACTTTTTCTTTAAAACACTATTGACTACTTAAAGTACAAAAAAGTGCTAAGGGATTTGTGGCATATATTGAAGTAAAATACATGGTAATAATGGTAGAAAGGATGCAAAGAGAAAGGCAAGTACATTACTGTAAATCCCTTGCATACTAGGTGGTGAAGCATTTGAAAATAGACTGTGATGTTCAGGGGAGAAAATGGTCCGTGACCATGATAATTAAGACAAAAAGGACTATGATGAAAGAATATATGTACTGCAAGCCCTAGAAAAACTGCTAAAAATGTAGGACACAAAGTTCTAAACTACTAGAGATAAAATAAAATCTTTTTAAAAATACAAAATTTTTTTAAAATAAGGAATTCAAAAGAAGGTAGACAGAGAGGATAAAGAACAAGAAAGAAAGGAACAAATAGAAAACAGGTAGCAAATGGTAGATTTATACCCAACCACATCCATAATCACATCAAACGTTAATGGTCTAAACATTCCAATTAAAAGGCATAAATGGTCGAGCTGTTTGAAAAACAATCAAGACCTCCTATTTGGTATTTATAGAAAATCTACTATATACATGTAATTTCACTGTGGTTGGAGAGATGAGAGGAGTTAAAAAAACTGGAAATTATGTCATGCACACTTCACTCAAAAGGAAGCTGGGGAAGCCACGTGAATTCATATATTCATATAGGAATATATATGAATTCATAATTCATATATGACTCCAAGAATATGATCAGGGATAGGGACAGAGATGTGACTTTCCTAAATGAATATTCCCTATTACAGAGCTTCAAAATACACATTGGAAACAAATGCTAGAACTCAAAATTAAAGTAGGCACATCAATAGTCACAGCTGGAGATTTCACTCTTCAGTAACTAAGAGAGCAAAAGGAGTGAAGATGAAGGAGACTGAATATCGCCCCGTGGTCACTTCCCTGCCAGTCACTGAACCCACATATTTAAGGCCCAAGATAGACTATTTCATGGTCTTGAAATAAGTACAATTTAAAATGACTGAAATCATAGAAAACATTCTCCAATTACAGTGGGATTAAACTAGAAGCCAGCAAATCCCCAAATACTTCAAAATTAAGCAGCATACTTCTGAATAATCTGCAGGTCAAAGAAGAAATCACAAGAGAAATTTTGCAGATATTCTGAATTGAACACAAACAGAAAGTACGAAATAAAAAAAGAGAGAGAGAGATAGAAATCTGTATCATTAAATACTTATTTTAGAAAAAAAGAAAAGCCTGCATAACAGAGGCATGAGAGTGATTACTTGAACTCTGGGTGCTTAACTAATTCTGTGTTCTAGATTTCTGAGCCCAGCCTCAAAGCCACTGGAAACAGGACTTTCCCCCCCTACTCCTGACCCCAGAAGAGCTCCAGTTCTTTTTACTGGGGGCATCTCAGAAACCAGAGAGCCTGCACTGCTGCTTTTGAGAAGAAGGCTGTTTGTGAACTTGATCCTCCGTGCTTTTGGCTTCAGAGCTCTCTGACCCATTTGAAGAGTCCTGTAAAAGTATGGACCTGAGGCAAAGGGCACAGGCTGCGCTGCACTGCGGCAGCTCCAAAAGCTCCCTTCTGAGGCATCTGCTCCTGTCCACAGACCACACTTTCAGTCCAGCTGTGGAAGAAGCCTCCTTTGAACCTGGAACAGGTTCTCCCACAAATCCAATTTCACTCCCCTAGTGCCCTCTCCCTTCTCCGGAGAAAGCGCTGAGGTGAGGTCAGCGGTGGGTTGGGTTGAGCTGAAGGTGACTGACTGCTACAGAGAGGCAGCTCCGGGCCCCTAGCTCGGTGAAGCAGCAGATGCCTGACTCAGGTCAAGATTGACTTTAGTAACTTACTTCAAATGCTCCAAAACATTTTCGAATGTCTAAAATTACACTGGACTCACACCAGTAACTTTTTTAACATTAGCAGTGCTCTTACCATATGTACTGTGCTTAATATGACCTGTGCCTGCAGCGTGACAGATGGTGACTGCTGGCTGACCCTGGTGCTCGATCCCACGAGCGAGGCACAGAGGCTGACAGGGCCCAGAGGGCAAGAGCCTGGCACCCCGCTGCCCCTGTACAAGAGGCCAGCTGGTAAAGAAGAAACACAGGAAAAGGGGGAAACACAAATGTAACACTGTGTGTCCCTCCATGCCAACACCTGCACTATCACCCCCAGCTCCTCAAGCGTAGAGTACTCAGGGTCATAAGCATGTCTGGGCTGCACTTTGGAGGTAGATTTGGATTCACCTGCATCTTCCTTGTCTCCAAATCACCAGCTTCCAGCCACGAATCCTCAGTGACAAAATATCAAAAGCATTTTACCCTACAGTTGTGGCTTTCTAGCATGAAAAATCATACGGCATTAAAATGAAAAGGAAAAAACAACCTACGTTGAATTTCATGATAATAACATGCACATTGAGACACCAGATCATGTCAGTTAGAAGTTTGCTTCTACTAAGGCAGGCTTTGAATATTATTCACTCACCAAAGCTCCCCTCTCATGGCCGGAGGGGAGGAAACTTTCAGGGGCCTTTGAGTCCTCAGGGATCCGCCCTCATGGGTGGACATGGTCAGTTCGCTCCAGATCAGGCTAGGTCTCGAGGGAGTGGCTTAGTTACCAAGAAGAGATCATCTTAAAACAAAGACAGCCTTCCCAGTCCTCTGCCCTTCCTTCGGTCACACACACACTCTCCCCACTGGGGACACAGCCAGTCGCACACACTGTGCTGTTTGAAATTTCCATCCACTAGAATCAAGAGCCGGATAAACTCATTTCCTTATAAAACACCTAGTTTCAGGTATTTCAGTATAGTAATAAAATAGACTAACACAGAACAGAAAATCTTTCCTAAGATTAGTAGAATAACATTAGGAAGACTTTACTAATAAATTCAGGAGTAAGGGCCCCTATACACATCAGGGAACTGCCCTGGAATTCACAGTTGGCACAATTCACATTCAGGGCTTCGATTATACAGGTCTAATGAGAACCAGCAATGTGCAGCCATGCACCACCTGGCTTATTAGAATATACCTGTGACTGTTGCAGTATGGCTTCTGCACTACCACAGGGGAGCTAGGTATTTAGGATGAAGGTCAGATCATCAAGGCTGAGAATATTTACTGACTTGATGAAATAAAGTTTCTAATCCCTGATTCAGAAAGATGATCAATAACCAAGAAGTTTCAAGGAAGGAGCAAATTATTCAGGAAGTGACTATGACAGCTCAACACTTACTGAAGCATCTCTGGGAAGTGTCTGAGCCACTTCCATGACCATCATCTCAGCACCAGGGTAAAGAGGAAGCACACACTGTCCGAAAGATGGATCCCTTGCTTCTGAGAGTCTTCAACATTTCATGCTCTCCATGGCTCAAAGATCCAGATTAAACTTCTCAGAAATAGTCTCACTTGACGAACCAAGAAAAACATCTTACAGTATAGCTAAGAAAAGCTGTAAAGAAAACATGTATCTTCAAAAGGAGAACTCTGGGTGTCCAATGGTCTGTAATTAGCCCCCTGAACGGACTCTGCTGGACAGAAGCCACGTCTAGTTCTGGGGCCAACAGAGCTCTTAACATGCTGTGACCACTCCATGGAGATCTGTAAAGATAATTCAATGGTATCTGTTCATCATCCAAATTGCCAAGTCTTTTCACCATCTTACAGAGAAGAGACACAGAATATACTCACTGACCCAAATAGGTGTCCTAAAATAGCCCTGCTATACTGTTAGGATCTTTTAAAACAAAAATATTGTTTCCTACAAATCCAGGTGGCTTAGTGAATGACAAAGTCAAGTTAAGGTTTAAGTTATCAATGATTCATCACTGTTTTTCATTTCTTAACCTTTTACAATATATAAAATATATGATGCTTTTATAATACAATGAAGAGTTTGGCTTTTTGGAAATTTCCAATGAAAACGTTTGACATGTCTGCTACATTTTAGTTAGGGAGCCCCACGAGATGAATCGGAGCTCTGTTGCTTGGCCGTTGGAACATACTTTGCGATCCTCATGCCAGGTCCTTCTTTGACCAATTTGGCATTGTGACTAGCTGGATTTGCAGGTAGCAGAGCGAGCACTCAGTTAAATGTTCGCTTTTATAGTGTTGGCTTCCACCTAAATATCAGCAGGAGGCAATACCACTTGGTCAAGTCTCCTTTTCAGCTACATCAAAGGCACTGTGCTTAATGCGACTGAGAAGATTGTAATCCAACAACGTTTGCAGCTTTGGAATGCAGCCAGGGGCAAGGAGGCTGAGCTCTGGCTCTTCCTCAAGATGAGAGTCACTCAGACAGTGTCCTGAGATGGATCCACTGACAACACAACTCAAGAAGAGAATCGGAAGGTGGAGACCGGAGCTCGGGAGCCTCAGGCTCGGAGCCTCCTGACACTTAATCTCAAAGTGCCCAATGACCAGGGAAACCAGACTTTAAAAGAAGCAGTAGCCAAGTTATTAAAAATCTTGCCACTGTTAATTTTCCACACGAGGAATGTTGGCTTTGTTCTTAAAGAATAGGGGAATGAAAAGTCAAAGGAGCTTTTGATTTTTTTTAACTTCCAAGTTCCCGAACCAGCTGGAAGACTCCAAAATGTACCTAGTCAAGACTGCTATATTTATAGAGTTCATTTAATTTTTAAAAGACAGGTAAAGCAGAAGCAAATGGTCCTAGAAAAATAAAAAACTTATTGCTGTTGCAGAAATCACTGTGGGAATTTCAGGCTAGATTGCTGCCTTGCATAACTTGAAGAACTCAAAAAGAATAAAAATAGCTGCTGGCCTTTCAGTGTCAGAGCCCCTGCCTGCCCACCCTGACCTTACTTCCCAGACTCTCCCAAACTCGCCCCTACCCCAGGACCTGCCGCAGCGCACTGGTGCTATGTGTCACAGCCTCGCCTTGCTAAGCAACAAGAATGTGGCCTCTATTCAGGCAGCTGGCACACAGTAGGTGCTCAAATGTTTAAATCGCACAAAGGACGTTAAATGTATAAGGTGGTTGCTAGGGTTTACATAAGTGTCCCCCAAAGCCTCTTGCGTTAAAATCCTGGTCAGCAGCTTGAAATGACTGCAAATCTTAGTCGCTTCTCTAGCTGCTGAGACAAAATAGCTGACACCCAGAGTTTAAGGGAAGAGAAGTCCTTCGTGGTTCTATCCAGTCCTGGCTCCAAGGCAGAAGAGCAACGCACAAGTTAGCCGCGTGGGGGCGGGTATGGCTAACCGGAAGCAGAGACAAAAGGGAGGGGCCAGGGAGAAAGCCACGCCCTTGCGGGCCACGCCCCCAGTGACCTGCCTTTTCTGGCCAGACCTCTCGTAACACTAAGCCAGCTGCAAGCCCCCAGAATTCAGTCATCTTCTGGATGCCCCAGCTATGAGTGCAGGAGGCTCTTGGGGGAAAATAAAAAGAAGAAAAATTAAGTTAGATATGAATCACTAGGTCATTGCGGATGCGTTCTTCAGAGGAATGTGGGATCTCTGGGGACCACTTCCTTTCTCTTTCACTTCCTGGCCAACGCGAAGTGAACCGGCTGTTTCACGCATGCTCCCTGATGACGTCTGCCTCATTGTGGCCAGAGGCATAAATGGAACCTCTGCAACTGAGCTCAAATATACCTTTTCTCTTTTTAAGTTGATGGCCTCAGACATCTTGTAATGAAAAGTTAACTAGCAGACTAGTAGACTCAGGTGTTTTAACGTGTCGGTATGTAGATGGTGTTGGCAGTGAGTAAAAGGTCGTCAGGTAGTAATACCCACCCGTAAGTCTCCTGGTCTCACTCATTTTGTCCTTTTTCATGATCGTGGCTGCCTTCCTGCTAGCTCTATCATCCCGAGCATATAACTTCTGCCTCCGTAAGTCCTACCCTCTCCTGGAAACAGTAGTTCTCAAAAGCTGGTACTGTAGTGAGGCGTGGTGGTATACACCTGAATCCGGCTGCTTGGGAGGCTGAACCCAGAGGATCACAAGTTTGGGCCCAGTGAGACCTTGTCTCTAAAGGTCTGTGGCTGGGGATTTAGCTCAGTGGTTCCAAGGTCACAAGTTTGATCCCCAGAACCTAAAAAGGAGGGCCTGGGAATATAGCTAGTGGCAATGGACCTTAGGTTCATTCCCTAATGCTAAATAATAATAATAAAAATAATCTAGTCCCTGAACCACCTGATTGAAAATCATCTTGTATACTTCTTTAAAATGCAGGCTCTGGGGCCAGGGATTTAGCTCAGTGGTTCTAGCACCTGTCTTGCAAGTGCATGGGCCCGGGTTCGATCCCAGGTAACCATATACAACACTGCGGGGCATGGAAACTCATGCCCACTGGCAATCAGAACCACATACCACAGTGCTGGGTGTGGTGGCTCACACCTGCAATCCCACCACTCAGGAGGCAGAGGCAGGAAGATTGCTGTAAGTTCAAAGTTGAGCTCAGGACCAGCCTGAACTACAAATGAGACCCTGTCTCAATAAATAAATAAATAAATGCAGGCTCCTCAGGTCCACCCCAGAAGCACTGAGTCAAAAATGTCAGGAAGCAAAGCTCAGAATGTGCGCTCCCAGCAAGGCCTTTGATTTATTGTGATGTTATTATCACCAGGTCACACTCTAAGAATGACTAATGTCAAATCACATCCCAAAGCGACACTTCACAACAAATCAACCAGAAGGTGTCACGATATTTCCCCCTACTGTGAGTAGTGTGACACATAACCACTTAGCAAAACACACAGCCCTGCACACACAGGGAGTGGTGCAGGACGCAGCCTTGTCCTCAGAGAGGAATCCCAAAGGTCCAGACATAGAAAGAGTGGGAGGCCTGCTGGCTCCTATGACAACAGGTGATGGCTTCTTGACAGTTTCTCATAATCAATAACTTGATTGTTTCTCCCTTCCTTCATTCTGAATATAAACTGAGATGATTTATGGAAATGCAATTTTATAGAATAAGCATTAAGCAGATGTGCAAAAGGTCAATAGACATGAAAATAAGATGAGTTGGTAGAGGCAAATAAATACTCTACCATAAACAGGCGTTGTGAGTTCCGTGGTATACAGTGGATGGGGAAGCATGATCATTTGCAAGATTCTCAATATTTGTGAGATGAAGTAAAAGGTGCTTAGGGAAACAAAAATCATGAATTGTTCCTGATACTGATAATCTGAACTAACACAGCTTTATACCCTGTAGAGCAATCACCCAGCTGCAGTCAGGGTGGAGACACAGGCATTTCTCAGTACGCGATAAATATCTACAGAAGTTCTCAGCTTTTGGACTAAGGATCCAAAACTACAGAAGGAGTCATCTGGTGCTTAAAGATAAGACACAAGGGGAGAATATTAGTGCTGTCCATAGTCAGCAGTGGCTGCCTCCTTGCAGGTCACTGCCACTCCTAGGACCGCAGAGCTCCATGATAATTACATCTTTTTTCACACCATTAAAAAACTCCAGACTTGTAACCCAGCCACCCAGGATTGGGGGTTCAGCGTTTGCCAGGGACAAGATGCCAGATCCCACATACTTCTCAGTGACATTGTCTTGATAGTTCCTGAAATAATTCTGGGAAAGCAAGAACCCATATAACCATGTCCTGTGTCTGCAGGGCTCCCAATATGAACGCCTTCTGCTGTATTTGGAAGTCTGTCTATAAACAAGTCAAGGATGACACTGCCCAAGCAACATCAAAGAAGATAGCAGGTTGACTAGGCTGGTGGCTGGGGGATCCAGGCGACAGCGATGTCCACGACATGGCAATGTCTACACGCACAGGCAGACTGACTCAGTCATACATAGGTGTAACTGTTCCAGTGCCACCAGCTCTGATCACTGTCACCGAGGGGATCCTATGAGAACAAATCCGCAGGTCAACAACAGAGCTGCATTTGTTATTGCTGTCTTTGTGAACTTAGCAAATCAGCAACACACAATTGTTCTCCAAAAGTTCTGTGGATCAGAAGCCCAACAAGGGTAACACTGGATGGAAATGAAGCTATGGGCCGGGATGACTCCATTCTGGAGGTTTCAGGGGGAACCCACCTCCTCGTTCACTCAGGGTGCTGGTGGAATGCAGCTGCTTCCGGTTGCAGAAGGGTCCCCATTCCTTGGCTGGCTATCAGCTCAGGGCCAATCCCAGCTTCTAGAGATCACTGTGTCCCTTGGAGGGAACCCCCTTTCTCCAGCTTTGGTGGCTCAGGATCACATTGGCCTCTTTTTCATTGTCTCAGACCTTTCTGGCTTCCACCAGAAGGAAGGCCTAAATGATTAAACACTCGAGATAATCTCTTAGTTGCCCCGTCATTTTGCCATGTAAGTAGGATTCAGAGACATAACACTGGAAGCAAAGCCATAGTGCCAGAATCCCATGCAGAGCAAACACAGTCTTACACGTCTGAGTGTCTGGATGCCCTCATATGTGTGGCTGTCTTTGTGTACTGAGATAATGAAGTTTTGTGAATCGTACTCTGGAGTAAGTCCAGATGTGATTAACTTGGAAGGTAGCAAAGACGAGAGCACATCACATGCTTCAGTTGGCCCTGGCTCCTTCCAGCCCCTCCAGGTGACATCCACCTTTGGCACTACCTGGGACAAGTGTAGGTTTTCCCCCAGTGCAGAGACTCACCAGGTAGAAAAGAAGGCTGGATTTTAATCGGGCCATTTCACTTGGCAGAGGAGCCAGTGCACAAGGCCCAGATTGCTCATGAAATCTCCTTGTGGACCAATTAGTGTCACAGACAGGAGGGTCCCCTGCACCTTGACCACAGACGACACTGCTAATTCCAAGCAACCACTTCCCAGATGGAAGTTAAAAACTGCAAGGAGAAGTGAGGGAAATGTTTCCAGGAAGACAAGTCTGTTTAAAAGTCTATTTAAATCAGACCTTGTCAGATTTTAGTTATTGGAACTAGTACTTCTTCCACAAGTTATAATCTCTTGGGTGCTATTCACAAAATCATCACCTAATTTCCCCTCTTGATTAAACATTCTAAATTTAATTGCAGAAAAAGAAAACTGCAAACCATCTTAAAATTCCAAAAAAGACTCTCAAATGCAGCAAATACAGATTAAATGGGGGGAGGGGTTATCTAGGCAATTGGAAAACTGTCCTAACTGGTCTCCCTGGTGCCTGGTCTCCCGCACACTGCTGCCAGAAACATTTCTCCATATCAGTTGTTTTCATCTTCCTGGAGGGTCATAAGTAGTTCCTTGTTGCCTACAAAAGAAAGCCCGGACTCAGGCTCGCTCTGTGCTTCTCTACGGTCCCCCTTTGCCTTTGCAGCTTCTCCCCCACCTGCATCTCACCCACCACCAACAGCAGCTCACCCTGGGAAACACACCCCTAGGAACCAGGCCCCCGAGAAGGTGCCATTCCCAGAGCACCTCCTGCCTAGTCCTCAGCAGATGGGCCTTTCCTGTCTTCTTACACCAAAGCAAACCAACTTTTCTTCCCACACACAGCCTGAGTGTGTGTCATCCTCCCATAAAGAGCCACATCCTCCTGGGTGCCCGTGTTAGATGCCAGCAGGCTATGTTTGAGGTCAGAGTGATTCCAAGTATCTGTCTCCTCTCAAACCTGGGACCACAACTCCTTGCATCTGCATCCCTTTCTCACTTGGACCCTACTGCAGCCAGAGCCTACTGCTTGCTGGCTTAACAGGCTGCACAAACTCTGGGCAACCAAACTCAGTCCATCATGCATAATACTGAAGACATACCTTGAATTTAGGAAGAGCTTTTTTGGGTGATGTGTTCATTAGCAGCTCCAGCTCTACCTGGAGTCACTGTATCCTCCGGACATAAACATGGGGTAACAGGACCTCTATACTGCTCCCTGCGTATGCACAAGAAATCCTATAAAGATGTTGCTTAGTTTAGTATGGTGTTGTATCTGGACAAACCCATCAGAAGCGGAGAAAACCATAAGTCAAAGGGGATTGATGATACCTAACCTACTGAATGAACATCCCAGCTTAGCATTGGGCGCACTGTCGTGTGGAAGGTCGTTGCTTCCTCTGCGAAGACCCCTGTGGGACCCCTGCTTCATGACCGGGCTGTGGAACTCCTGCTTCATGACTGCACACCAACATCATCAGACAGATGATTACCGTGAGCGCACGAGACAGCCAGGTTGAAAACTCCAAGTATGGTTTCAATGTGAACTACTCTTGCTTGTCCTAAAGTCCAGACATCATGCAGTTAAACCACCGTGAGTTGGGAACTATATGTAGATCTTTCATGCATTCCACACACAGTAACTATTTTAAGATTTTAACAGAGTTCCACTTTTGGTAATGGCCAACTCTCCTACAGATTAGCATGTATAAACTGTGGTGAAAATGGTTTTTGTAAGTTTTTTGGTTTTTTTTTTTTAAGATTTTTTTTGAGACAGGGTCTCGCTTTGCGGTTCAGGCTAGCCTGGAGCTCAGCCTCAACTCACATCACAGCAATCCTCCTGCCTCTGCCTCCCGAGTGCTGGGATTACAGGCATGAGCCACCACGCCCCCGGCACTGTGGTATGTGGTACTGATTGCTGCTGGGGTGAGTCTCCACGCCCAGTATTGTTATGTGGTTATCGGGGATCGAACCTGGGCCCCTGCACTTGCAAGACAGGGACCAGAACCATTGAGCTATATCCCCGGCCCTGAAAATGGTTTTTTAAAAAAGCTAACCAAGGATCTGGAGATTGACCTAAAGCAGACAGATTCTGAGTGCTGGTACCTGAAAATAGGAAAGAACAAAGGAAGTGTCTCTGATTCCATGACTTCTAGCTTCCGCAGAGATCCAGTCTGCATCGTGTGGTCCAGCAAGAAAAATGCTATCTCCCTGCCTGGAAGAACCAGCAGGCAAGGCAGGTCACCCAGAAAGGAAACGGACCGCAGAAGGGAGAAGAACAGGCAGGTGAAGCCCCAACTTCTGAGTGCCTTGAACCACCTATAGCCCAGGCAGACGGCACAAGGCCTTGGGGGACTTTCCGCATGCTGGTAATATTCTGCGCTTGGAAGAAGCTTGAGTTACAAAGCGGACGCATCTGTCAAAACATGAAATTATACATGCAAAAAGGTGCATGTCATTTTGTACAAGTTTCCTTCAAAAATGTAACTAGTGAACTTGAATGACTTTTTTTTTGAGACAGGGTCTCTCTTGCTTTGTAGTTCAGGCTGGCCCTGAGCTCAGCCTCCAACTCACATCACAGCAATCCTCCTGCCTCTGCCTCCCGAGTGCGTGAGCCACCACGCTCGGCACTGTGGTATGTGACACTGGTTGCTGGTAGGCGTGAGTCTCCACACCCAGTATAGTATGTGGTTACCAGGGATTGAACCCAGGTCCTTGTGCTTGCAAGACAGACGCCGGAACCACTGAGCTAAATCCCCGGCCCTTGAATGACTTCTAAGACATGGTGGTGTGCTAAAGTTTCCAGCTTTACTTTGAAATGCATTTAAAAACAACCACAAAAATATGGATTCCACAAATGAGCAAAGAGTAGCTCTATGATTTAAGAAAAATATATGTATATATAAACCTGTGAATGGTAGAATCTAAGTGCCAGGTTACAGATATTGGCTGTAAAATTTTTCACAATAAAATATTGGAAAAAGTTAAAAGATGCTTCACAACTTGGAATCTTCTCTTTCCCAAAGGCATGGAAGTAAATGACAATATTTACATGGAGGAGAGCCGGGCATTCATTGTGGAAGTGTAAACAAAAAGCACTTAGGTAAGAGTTTCATACAACGTGTTTGCTGCCCAGTAGGAAAAAGTGTGTACCACAGCTGACCTTCGAGAATCATGGAAAGAACTTCCTCATCTCCGTGAAATGTTTTGGTGACGTATTTTATTTTTGTAGAGTCAACAGGGCTACCCCGGTAGTCTCCACGGTTTGCGATGTGAGTGGCACCTCAGGGGAAGTTTCAATTCCGAGTTCAGCTTCCCATGAGCCAGGCCCCAAACCCCAGAAAGGTCTGGAAAATTCGGTGTTAGATGCGACAAGGGAGCACCCATTGAGCGAGCAGAGAGATGATGGAGTATTTAAATTAGCCTAAAGGGGCTGGGGCTGTAGCCGAAGGGCAGACAGCGTGGGAGATTCAACACCCATCACCTTCCAAAAACTAAGCAAATAAAGCCAGGAAGGAAAAAAGAAAAACTGGCCTGAAAACAAAGCTTCTGTGTTAGCACAGCGCAATGATGCTCCATCTATTTGTTACAGAAAAGAGCATCTCATGTTATCCAACAATGAGGGGAGAAAAGAAATGCCGAGGTTAGAATGAACCCTACAGATGCAAGGGAAATGCGTCCAACAAGAGCCAGCCAACTAGAAAAGGAGACCCCCGATACTTCACAGCCGAGATCCACTAACCTAGTAAATACTGAACAGTAAACACCACACTCCGCATCACTACCCCAAAATAAAAACACAGCAACTCTAGACAACTTACTCAGGAGGAACAGCAAAGGAGGTATACATTACACAATAAGACCTTCCTCAACATGTCCACACATTTTGAAAGTATAAAATACTTGGGCCAGGATTTAGCTCAGTGGTTCTGGCAGCTGCCTTGCAAGTGCAAGAGCCTGGGTTTGATCCCCAGTAACCACATACAACATTGCTGGGTGTGGAGACTCACACCCATCAGCAATCGGTACCACATACCACAGCGCCAGGTGAGGTAGCTCACAGCTGTAATCCCGGCAAATGGGAGAAAGAGGCAGGAAGATTGCTGTGATTTCAAAGCTGAGCACAGGGCCAGGTTGAACTACAAAGCGAGAACCTATCTCAAAAAAAAAAAAAGTATAAAATACTCTCCGTATGCCGGCAGTACGAATCAGTGGTACATGCTTAGCATCTGTGCAGCCCTGGGTTCAATCCTCAGCACTACAAAAAAAACATGAGATTATTGCTTGATAGGACTTATACAGTCATTAGTCTAAAACTGTTTCCATATTTCCCTTCCATTTTATTTCCATATTCCACTTCCCTTAAATAAAACGTGAAAGACATCTGGATTTGCTACTTCCGTGACCTGTGTCAACTTTTTCTCTCTTTTCTCCCTCCCAATTCTAATATGCATCCTGGAAGTGAATGTGTTTATGTCTTATATACTCTGGTGGGGAGAGCAATTTAAGTAGGATAAGAAGGAAGAAGAGAAAATGTTCTCCATTCCAGGACCTACCTGTCTCATTAGACATAATTTAAGTACTGCGAAGTTGTTTAATTCTAAACAACATTTATAACCGTCTATAAAAGAGAAACCTCACAACGCGTACGTGCTGACTCTGGCTTGACACTTTTTCCACCCTGTTTGGATGCACTTGCTCTGGCTGAAGCACTCTCCCTGCTTCTCGGAGTTAAATTCTGCCCGATTCACTTCACCAATGGTCTGGAAATACAGTGAGGCCCAAATGCACATCTGTTTTGGGCAAGCAACCAAGGACCACCCTCCCGGAGCAGGGACATCTCAGCGATGCCTGTGGCTTTGATCTGTTTTCAGTTTTTAAATGCTCCCTGTTGCCTGGGGGGGAACTAAGTGACTTTGCTTCGGGAGACATTATGTCACCCCCTCAGCCCTTATGTAAACAGAATGCCTAACACCTCCTCAACCACGACGACGTAAGCCAAGCCGGGAGCCGAGCAGGAGCTGACAAGATAAGTGCTTTGCAGCAGCACCTGCAGAAGCAGTCGTGCCTGTGTGCAGGCACGCTTTCTGCCTGGCGCAAGCAGGAAATTTAAATTTAGCCTCAGCGGCAACTTCTTTCTGACTCCTATTAATACTTATTAAAGTCATAATGACATCAGATAGGAGGAAAATAATATTTCTTCTTCCTGAGGCCTTTTTTTCCCCCAGCCATCTAGAAAATCATAGAACATAAACTCGGAAATGAGAAAGGAAACCTCTCTTTCTTCATATCCATGTCTGCTCACAGCAGATTTCTCCTATCTTCACAAGAACTTCACAGTTTATAATTCTCTCATTCAAAATTTTGATGTTGTCAGTGAGGAGAGAAAAAAAAGATGTTGGAAAAGAATGCAGGAAAGGGCCGGGGAGTTAGCTCAGTGGTTCCGGCGCCTGTCTTGCAAGCGCAAGGGCCCGGGTTCGATTCCCCGGTAACCACATAACAATACTGGGTGTGGAGACCCACAACCAGCAGCAACCAGTACCACATACCATAGTGCCAGGTGTGGTGGCTCACGCCTGTAATCCCAGCACTCGGGAGGCAGAGGCAGGAGGATTGCTGTGATGTGAGTTGGAGGCTGAGCTCAGGGCCAGCCTGAACCACAAAGTGAGACCCTGTCTCAAAAAAAAAAAAAAAATGCAGGAAAATGACCTTCATGCACCCAACAAGCATTCACTGGGTACCAAAGAAGGTGCGCTCCTGAATAACCTGGGAGTGGGGGGAGAATGACATGCCGAAGATCAGGGAATCGGAGGTGCTGATGTCGAAGAGAAGGGGCCGCTTCACGCAGCCAGAAGGTGACAGAGCCGGCGCTGGAGGACCAGGCCCCAGCCATCAGCAGTTGGGACGCTGTCTGAGGCTCTCTGCACTCAGAACATCTCCCATCACCAACTCCACCATGTCTGCCAGAGTCCAGAGGGCAGATCAGCAGGATTCAGACAGGCTTCCTGGAGGAGACGGCCCTGGGGTTGGGTTTAAAAAATTCAGCATATAGAAATGGCAGATAAGGGGCTGAAGTCGGGGGGGTTGCAGAATTCAGTTGGCAGAGCAGAATGTTTAAGAGAAGGGGGCGCCAAAGTGGTGGGAGGCAGAGGTATTCTGGCCCATCAGATCCGGTGAAAGTGATGAGGGGGGATGACAGATCACATCTGTACTGCAGAAAGCTCGAGCTGGCAGGGACGCAGCAGTGGATCAGCAGCAGAGTCCAGTGCGAAGTCAAGGCCAAGGACCATAAAGACCACATCTGGGGACACTGGAGCCACGGGGAAAGAGTGGGGAGGGGGGAGTGGGAGAGTCTGGGGACAGAAACGCCAAGTCTGGCAGTGGAAGTGGACTGGACGTAGGAGGGGTAGAGAGTAAAGTTAAGCCTGAGGACCTAGCTGTGTGGTCCTCAAACCTTAGTCCTCTCTCTCACCATCAAGAAAACCTGTTAAAATACAGATTCCCACCCAGGTGTGGCGGCACACACCTGTCATCCCCGCCCTCTGGGAGGCTGAGGCAGGAAGATTGCGAACTCAAGCCAAGACAGGGCAACTCAGCAATTTGGGGTGACCTTGTCTCAAAATAAAAAATAAATAAATATAAAGGGCTGGGGTGTACCTAAGTGCAAAGGCCCTAGGCTCGATCTCCAGAACTGCCCAGAAAATGCTCATTCCCATATCCCAACTTCCCCAGTTGGCCCAGGGCCGATCAGAGAACCTGCTTGTTGATATATCTGTTTCTGCCCCGTAAATATACAGAAAGGTACAGAAATGGAGAGACTGAGACAGGCTGATGGCAATTTGACCCGTTAGTAAAACTGATATGAATGGAGTCTAATAATTCAAAGTCAATATTACTTGAGTTCATAAGTTTCGGGTTTTTTCCAGATCATTTTTTTTTTTTTTTTTTACTGATTCATGAATTTGAATTAGAGAATTTTCATGAATTCTGCAAAAGTGTGGGCTGACAAAAATTTATCATTTTTGAGAACAAGACAGCTTGAAAATGCTGTACTGTAGGATTCGGCCACATGGCACACGGGCTGGATCAGAAGAGATGGGTCAGAAAAAGAGACGAAAATAAACACATGAGGAGGCACTTGTGGCTGGGCCACCTCTCTGCGGATGAACTCGGCGCTTGGCTGCGGTTCCCATGCCCACGGCCTGCCTGTGGACACCCTCGTACCTGCCATCTTCATGCCCCATGCCCACAGTGTCTCTCCACGCCTGCAGCTCAGTGCCACTGGCCTCTGCCCACCTCTTCCTTCCTCTCATTGAGGGGGGCTCCGGCCACAGGCAGCCCTTCTGAACCTTCTTCTATGCTTCAGAAAATGCCCACAATTACGGCAGGCTGGAGACCGCCAGCACCATCAGGTTGTATAGGGAAGTACCAGGAGGCTCGGGAGTGTGACTTCAGCAGCACGATGGACAGAGGAGCCGACACAGAAAATACAAGGTAGGCAGGTGGAAGGCCTACAATTTCAGAAACAAAAGTGAGGCTCGGTGCTATTTGGAACATTTGGTTGACACACCTTAAATTTTCATTTTTTCCTCAAATTCCAAATTCTCCTCTTACTATCTACTCCATTTTGGCATGCTGAGATAATAGAATACTAAATGTCATTAGCGGTTCTTTAAGTCTAAAGGATCATAAAGAAATACAATATTTACATTATTGTGGGAAAAAAAAGCAATAGCTAAGGTATGGAACACTTGGGTGAGTGTCAGGGGCAAGCTAGGGCTAGTTCACAATCCACTTTCCCACGTCCTTGGACTTGTGCTCTCCCCAAAGGCCCAAATTTAAAACAGGAAGCCTCGGTAGTATCATTGCGCTGTTTCCTAGCAGGATCTAATCTTGAAAACTTCAGTCTTCACAAACAGGATGCCAACAGGGTCACTAACAATCCCAAAGTACCCTGGAGGTTTGATGTCAAATTGTTAGAAAAGAGACCACCTCTTTGTATTAAAATTCTGAAAACTAAACGTAGAAAATGAAATACAGGGCTAAAACCAGGCCTAAGTGCACAGAGTAGCCTTGACCCCAAGACCCGACGCTGCGGTTCTCTCAGCCAATAAAACCATTCACAAACATCTTCCACATATTCCACACTTAAAGACGTGTGAGGCCGTAAGATAAAAGCATGAGAAACACACTATCATTCTGCTGTAGTCTAGAACTAAACTGTCCCCAGAAGGGCCATGTGTTAAAGGCCTGGGCCTCAGCCTGGCACTGTTTGAAAGGGTGGAGTCCTTAAGGGGTGGGTCCTTGTTGGTATGAAGGTCACTGAGCCTGCGCATCATTGGAGGAGACAGTGGGCCCCGCCCCTCCCTCATCTTCTCTTTTGCTTTCTGCACGGGACTTGAGCCCTTCTGCTTTCACCAGGTATTTCCTGCTTTATGTACGACATCACCACAAGCCCGAAAGCAATGAGGGCAATCGATCACGGGGTGGCGGTTCCAAAACTCTGAGTCAAAACTGATTTTTTTTTTTCTTTATAAGTTGATTTTCTCACGTCTTTGTGATAGTAGCAGAAAGCTGACTAATACAGGGTCAAACCAGGAAAAGAGAAACCCTGCAAGTGTTTCCCAGCAGCAGGACTGAATGCAGGGGATGAGGGCACAGTGGTGGGGGCTCAGCAGCCAAGCTGGTGTTGGAGCAGGACGAAGCCACTGACCAGCCCAGGAAGGAAGGAAGGGAGGTCAGGGGTCAACAGCAGAAGGGCAGCAACAACTGAAAATGCAGACTTCTGGGCTCCTGCCTGGCGCTATAAAGTCAACTACGGAAGAGTCAGAGGTGGCCATGGGTGTAGAGATTCCAGCACAAAGGGGCTGCAGAGTAGGAACAAGTTCCAATAAAACTATCACAAGTTAGCAGGCTAGACTATTCACAGCTTTAATATGCTGATAGACATTTACATCTTAAAGCCAGGAATAATACAACATTAAGTGCTCCTATGATCCCTTTTTTAGAAAATTTTGGAAAAGTAGTGTTCCATGAACAACTTTGGAGAAAGTACTGATGTAGCCCAATATTCACATTTTAGGGGCAAGGGAAAGAGAAATAGGACCCAGGTCCAGGGTCTTGAACATAATATGACAGAAAGCTATGACTACATGTCATAGCTATGACACATGACTACAAAGACTAGACACTAAACATAAGCCTCCTGAAGCTTAATCGAGTCCTCTCCTGTACTGTTATTTAAAAGGCCACAAGCACTTTTTACTACCATCAAGAGAGCCAACTACTTACACATAAAAGGGCAATGATTGATTTCTACGGTATAAACCCATGGCAATGCATAGAAAATGTGCTGCTGGATCAAGGACAAAGCCACTAAAACTATGGGGAAAGAACATATATAAAAAGAAGGAAGTACAATGACAGAGGGAAACATTAGCATGCGCTGGGTGCTACCGACTTCCCTGTCGCCATGTTGGATGACACTTCCTATAACGGAGACACATGGACACGTGTGCATTTGTGACCGCAGATCAAACAACTTCACACGTCGTAGTACATGCTGAGTCACACATTATACAAGGAACAAAACTGAATTTCCAGGATTCACTGATAACTGCCATGGTCCAACACTCTTCTTTATTTTTAAGGCATTTCTCTGTGCAGGTAGAAGGTGCAGTGGGAAACAAGGAGTAGAAATTTACCTAGAATTCAGCGAGGCATGATCTACTGATGAACAACAGACCCAAAGAAAGATGGGGAAAATTCATGACATGTCTCATCTGTACAAAAGTTATAAATAAATACAAATTCCCACATATCACAAGTGAGTTGTTAGCTATGCATTCCATGGCACTTTTTAGAGTAACCATGTTTCTTATTTATACTGTTGAATTTTCTTATTTATTTACCAGTAATTCAGGTAGCTCTTTTTCATAGAAAACAGTTCAAAGGCATATTAAGCCTACTCTATATATTAACACAAAGACTGCTGGATTTATGGGGTTTCAATTAATTCAGTTTTACTCTCGTCTAAGTACTTTCTCCTGTGGAGGTCTTTGAAAAGTTCCCTGATTCTGCCATTCTGCCTAGAGATTCAGCAATGTGTGTGTGTGTGTGTGTGTGTGTGTGTGTGTGTGTGTGTGTGTGTGTAAGACACCCACAGAGAGAGAGAAAGAGAGGTTTCTCCTAAAGTTATAGTAAGTTTTAATATACATTTCCAGAAAGGGAGGAAAGAGGTTTAATTTCTCCTCTAAACTTCCCCCAAATTTCCGTTTTTTCTAGGCGTAGAATTCCAATAATTCTTGTTCATTCTTCAGGCTTCTTGGTTTCAGTCCACCCCATCCTGCAGAGCAAAGATCAAACAGGGCAGGAGCCAGGGTGAAATTTAATCACTCCTGCCTCTGCCTGAGGGATTGTCCAGGTACTATGGTGACAGACACCTCGGTGAAAGTATGTGCAGGAGAGAAGATTGTTAAGGCCTAGACTTAAAAAAGGAGGATTTCTGATGGATTTGTTGTCGACATTTGGAAGCACTATAAAATAGGGCTCCATGCGGTCACAGACAATCAAAAGTACTTTTTTATACACTACTGCTGTAAACACTCAGAGACAAAGTACATCAGCAAAGGTATTTTATGATTTTTCTCCCCTACTTCTGCATAATTTGAAGTTTAATATTTTCATGAATTTTTTCCCCTCCATTAAATGGACAAGTTTTTCAGAGGATGTTTGGGGCCATGAAACTACTGTTTATAATAAATACTACCACAGCAGATCCCTGTCATTGCACATTTGCCCAAACCCTTAAAAGACATACACTGTCACGAATACGCTGTCACATAAACTTCCATCCAATGCAGCAAATGCACCACTCTGGCTGGAGAGCAGGAGGTACCAGAAATCTCTACTTTCTATTCAGTTTGCTGTGAACCTAAAACTACCTCTAAAAATCTATTCTGTTGTTAAGAGAGGCACAGCTCCTTTTTAGTTAACTTATTCTGACACAGACATGTACAAATAAAATCTGGTGAAAAAATAAAGTCAAGTAAGGACTTCTAGTCCTTCATTTTCTAGTTTACAAACACAGCTCTTGGACTACTTCAGTGTAACTCATCAATCTAAAACCAGGGAAGGACAAATAAGTGGTCTCTGAAAATAATCCAAGCCAGTCACGAAACGCCTCCTGGCCCGGTCAGTGCAGAAGTCGGCTCCCGCCAGCAGCAGTGAGCTCATACTCTGCTGAGACACAGTCAGAATTCTTTTTTTTTTTTTTTCCTTTGCAGTTCATGTTCATGTACAGGAAACCAACAAGACTGTAAACACGGGAACAGTGATCAGCAAACGCGAATGTTTCAGGCTGGAAGTCACATTCCGAACAAGGTGAAAGGGTTAGTAAGAGAGATAATAAGGAAAGTGGCGGAGTTCAGAGATCAGAGGTCGGCGTGCAGTGCAGCCCCGGCCGTGGGCACCTTCTCCTCTGCCTGCTTCAACTCCACTCTGCTCTCCCCTCCCACACGGAGCTCCTTGATGATGAGAAAACAATATGACTGAACCCCCAGCGGGGACATCTCACCCCAGGACAGTCTCCACCACCTATCAGGACCCATAATCAAGGGCGTATGCCACGACTTTGAAGGTCAGGAAGGCTCTCCCATAGGAACCAGAACCTCATTCTGCAAAAATGTTTGAAGGAGAATCTTGGAGCCGGCCATGTGGGACTGTGTTGAAGATAAGAAGACCGTGGGGAGCCATCGCGGCTGAGCTGACATAATGTAGATACCACCTCTATTATGCCCCAGTCTCTTGAGCGGCAGAGATGGGCAGGGCAGGAAGAGAATCGCTGCCTGTGGACATCAGTGAACAATGCTGCTCAGGCAATGTGGTTTTCAGCTCAGCTGCAGTTCTTCACGGCCAGCAGGCCTTTGGCCGCCCAGTAGGAGGATATTTATAGATGCACATAGCATTTTCTTTTCTAAAAGCACGTTTCTAGGAGAGCATGCTATCCACTGAGAGAAAGCCCACAAAATGCCAGGAGAGCTGGGCCTCCTCACCTTCTACTCAGGATTGTGCCCTGCTGTGCTTTTTAATCATCATCCACTCATGCCAGACCCACAACCCTGTCACACTAACACACAAAAACTGTCTGCTGGTCTGTGGATTGTATCTCGGCCAGCAGGTGTGACCACACTGCGAGGGAATGGGGCTGAATGAGCCTGACAAACTCAACGGGCAAACTCAAAACACTAGGCATGGTAGGCACAGACTTCTCAAGCTCTAAATTCTATGGGTAACAGATTTACCAGTAACCCAAACTAAGTCAACCAATTAATCCCAAAGAAGTTATGTTGCTTGGCATGTATTGTCCCAGAAATACTAGATTGTAGCTATTTTCCCAGCCAGGCTCCAGGATCTAATGTATCCATAAAGTTAAGTAAATAAAGAGGAAGGAGGGAGTAAAATTATAGGAGGCAGATATCTTCAAAACACTGCTAATGAACAAAAATCCCAGTAAGTTTCAGTGACGGTCGCAGTGTATGATGAATGCTTGTGCTGTAAGACCAGCAAGTGGAAGTCTGGCTCTGAGGCTATCCAGCATCCTCCAAATCTTGAATGGTCAGAGGCATTTATTCTTTCACAGCTCTTATGTTTACTAAAGTGGTAGTGATTTCCTCCTCCTTTGTATATTCCAGGGGACTTTTTCTGTTGCACAGATTTCCAGAAGGTAAGAGACAGGTGCTGAGCAGGACCTTAAGGGTCCAATGAAAAGAGAAAATGTGTATAAATAAAATTACCTCAGCTGTGAGAATGAAAACAGGAGAAACAACACTGGTTCTTTGTAAAGAACACAAAACAAGAGAGGATGTCTGCCATTCCCCACTTAGCCCTGGTGACAACACCCAGCACGTGGTTGGAAGGGACAGATTAATGTTCAACAGTCATCGACAGGGGTCAGGACCCTGTAAGTTGGTCCTATCTAGGGAATTTCTCTATTGCTTTCTACTCCTGTTATTCAGCTACTTACAAAAGTTTCTTATCAGAAACCATTTTCTGATTAAAATATTGCCTACTTTTCTTTCTACCCCAGAAGCATCTACAATGGCAAGAGGACAGAAATTCAGCAAAGAGGGGAGAGAAGGAAAACAGAATCAACCTCAGAGTGGAAAAAATAAAACCGTACTAACTTTATACTGAGTTGAAAAAGAACTACTCCTCAGAAATATTTTTTTTTTTTGACACAGGATAGGGAACACAGACAAGAAGACAGATCCAGGAAAGGTTACAGAAAGCAGATTCATTAGCCAAGAAATTATACCCTCATCATCATCCTTTTCTAACTTTACTTCTTTAATAGCCAAGAGTGACACAAAAAAATTAGAGCCAGCTGTATTATTAGAGCCAGAGCTTCCTACACTGCCTTTAATAACGTGTGTGTGCGTGCACACACACACACACACACACACACACATGCATGCACACACACATGCACATACCCACAGAGAGTATCACTTCAGCCTCAGGCCGCTGCTCAGTGGTAGACTGGGTGCTTGGCAGACGTGAGACCCTAAGTTTGATCCCTACTACCGATGAAAAGTACTACATGAAACTGAGGACTCTGAAGACACCGGGATACAACAGAACTGTCATGTGCTGAAGGAAGTGCTGAATATCTCTTTTTTCCCCTAGAGAGATTCTTGCAGCCATCCTAATCAGAAGTAAATGCTAATCATAGAAAATCCGAAGAGAAGAAACTAACCATGATTCAGCACATTTATAAAGGGATTTATACCCATTCTTAGAAGGATAACCAAAGGAAACGCCTTCTGAGGTCTAAACAATGATATCTGCTTGCCCTTTGATCTTAGTTTAAGAACATTTTGTACAACATTTTTGTAGGAATACCACTGAATCTCACGTTAGATCTCCATGGCCTCTCCGAGTCATCAGCTGCTTCTTCCAAATTTTCTCCAAACTACTTTTGCTGTTGAGTAGCTTGCACGCATGAATTTATTTTCTGCTAACAAAAATCTTCTTAAGTACAGGCAGCTCCAATGAAAAATAGTCCTACTGATCCCATGTTTATGAGGGAAAGACAGTACAGTGTATCTGGTTACAAAGACAAGTAGGGAGTATTCCATTTTTCTTCTAATTTATGTTTCCCTAGAGTCATTTTGTTCAGAAGATTGCCAGTATTTTTAGTACAATAAGTTTCTTGTTACTTGGACTCACCCGGAGTGATTCCCTTTTCTGCGCCCAATTTGAGTTTTTCTATTTCATTTAATCCTAGCATCAGGAAATCAGCACCTCGTTAATTCAAAATAAGTAAGTGAAGTCTGCACTGCAATGCAGAAAAATGAAGATTGAAGGAACTGTGTGTATTACTCTCACATGGAACACATCTTACGCTTTAATGTACACGTGGGTCACAAGTGAAAAAGAAGTGTATTAATAAATAAAGTCTTGTGATGCACATCAGACACCACAAAGCCCAATGTTCCATGTGCCTCTACTTCCACCTGTTACCTGGTAAAAGTCAGGAGCCCGTTTCTAGAGTCAGAGCTTGCAGCTCAGTGAAGTGTGAATTTGAGATGTGAGCTACAGTACTGCCCAGTCTCATCACGCCGATCTTATCAAAGCCCTTCCCTGAGCTCAGCATCCTGCTTGTCACATGGGCCACCAGAGCAGGTTTGCAGGATTTCAGCCTCTGGAGGCTGACGTCCCAGAGGAGACACAAACAAGTGAGTAAGCAAATCCAAAAAGAAAAATGTCACATGATGAGCACAAGGGAGGAAACAGTCTGGGTGCTGCGGTGGTGACCGGGGGGAGCAGCCCCAGTTGACACAGGGCAGGGAAGAGAAGGTCTTTCTAAGATGATGAGTTTTCAGCCAGGACCTCGAGGAGATTTCTCCAAGGTCACCAAACTGGCAGCTTGTTTATTGGCTGCCAGGGCACTTTTAGCAGTGGAAAACAAACAGAAAAACGGCCCCCATGCCTCTGATTAAATGCAAGTTCACGAGCTCACCCGGGCAGTGTGGACAAGCCACTGGGGCAGCGGACGGTGAGTCCTCCATGCCCCACCTGCTCACCCAGACTAGTCCAAAACAGTCAGCATAAACAAGGCGCTGGTCAAATGACCAGCATTCCGGCTCTGGAGGGAGAGATTCATCCTATTGATTCATATTTCCTGCTACTCCTGCCGGATGACAAAGCGCAGGGTGTTTTAAATATCTTTCATGAGTAAACTGTTCCTACGGCCCCACAGAAGAGGCCTGTTTACAACTGTGGGACACTTTCCCTTAGCCTGCCTCTGTGAACTTTCGTAGGCCAGTAGAGAGGTCTTTAAACCACAGCGCTGCCTCTGTTTCTTTGCTAGATGAGTCCTGGAACAAAGCAGTGCACCTGACACTGACACCAATTAGGAACTCGGTGGAGTCCTCCCAACATCCTTATTTAGAGAACCATATTGCTAAACCATGGTAATCAGATTTTATCACATTGTGAAAGGGCCCTGCTGAATGGGTGAGATTAGACACAACTGCTTGATCGGCAGCCGCAGGTGTCCCAGCTTGGACCCTTCTTACCTAGCAAAGGGTTTGTCCTTTACCCACAGGTGTCCAGGACTGGGCCGGCAGTGGGCATGGCTTCCAGTGGAAGTGGGGACAGGAGGGGCCTGGGGTAGAGGTCCGTTCCCAGAACTCTTTCGGTGCCAGAGTAGCCTGTCCTAAAATCATAATTGGAGAGTTCTCTTGGAACTTTTCAGATTTTACACAAATCCTCTGTGAAAGTGACAGCATCCCTGGGGATAGTCTGGGAAGACACTGCGTTGAACCATCATCGCCTTAGAAAGGTCCGTTGTCAGCTTGAAAAGCTGTGCTTGAGAGCACTGGCTACCTGAGGACCACAGGAGGTCAGAGAAGCAAGGAAGGGGGAACTCGGAGGTCCCTGGACACAGTAAATGTCACCACACTTCACCGACTCCTGGGGAGCCAGCCCTGGAAACTTCAAATACCATCGGAAGTTCTTGAACCCTGGGGATGATTTAAAAATACAGACTCCGGGTTTCCACGCACCTTCCTGCTGATTGACTGAGATGGAAAAGCACCCAGGCACCAGGATTTCACCTCTTGGGTGATTCTAACATGTAGGAACATTCGGAAATGAGGCTCTTAATCTTTTAACTGCGATGGTACATCGATTCCCTTCAGAGACCAGACTCTTCTGTGCCAGAGGTTCTTGACCTTGGTAGCACTTTGGAAAACTCTAAGGCACTTTAGAGAATCAAATAAAGATGCCTGCGCCCGGCATGGTGGTGCACATCTGCAACCCCAGCACTCTGGGAGGCTGAGGCGGAAGGGTCTGACGTTTAAGCCCCAGGATGGGCAACTCAGCAACCTGCAAGACCCTGCTCAAAATAAAAAATAAAAAATCAGAGTAGGCAGGGCTGTAGCTGTGAGCAAAAGCCCTAAGTTCAGTCTGCTGGGGAAAAACACCCTGAGCTCCGAGGCAGTGGCTCCAGGTCTAGAAGCCTGACGACCCGGCATCCCTTGGTCCTTCAAGAGCTTCGTGGAGAACTGTGGCGAGCGAGGGAGAGGGGTATTCCCTGAAGCTGGAACCCGTGACTACCCACGGGAATCAGCAGGGCCAGTTTCCCCGAGCTCCTGTCCCGGTGAGGGCTCTTCCCAAGGGCAAGGGAACACTTCTCTCAAGGCGGTCGCGGTCGGAAACTTGGAGGAAGGGGCGTCGAGGGAAAGCACGGGGCGGTATGCGCAGAATCAGAAGCGTCCAGAGAAAGGACCAGCGCTGACCCTCGAAGCCCCGGCCCGTCCAGCCTTCCGCCTCCCGCCCGACCGGCCTCAGAGAGAATTTCCCAAGGGTGCTTCCTGGAAGTGGCTCAACCTCAGACTTGGTTCCAATAAATTGTGCAAAGTCTTGTCCAATCAGATGCCCTGGCAGCGCCAGCGGGCGGACTGGCAGGCCGCGCCTCGCTCCCGTGAGATTTCGCGCGTCCCGCGGATTGCCCGGGGGGGAGAAGCAGACCTCCAGCCTCCGCGTCCCCGCCCTCCGCCCCTCCCTCGCGGCCTCCGCCCCCAGGCTCCGCCGCCGGGCGAAGCACGGCCACACTTGTTTGTACCGGATCATGCGGATTCTTTTCCAGGCGGTCGCTCGGGAATAGAGCCTTAGGTGACCGCCGGCCCTCCTGCAGACCCTCCTCGCCGCCGGCAAGTGTTTGCTTGTACCCGGGCACCGGGGTAACTACACGTCCCACCCGAGAGGGAAGCCCGGGACGCACCCCGCGGGCGGCTGCGCCCACTGGGGCGTGGCGACCGCACCCTGCTTCTCCCCGGAGAGGACGCACCCCTTGGTCCCTGCCTACGCCAGACCGAGTCTGCTTCTGAATGGAGAGGCCCAAATTCAGTGGCTCCCCTTTCTCATCAGCAGATGGGAAAACTGTGAGAGGGAGGCTGTGCGGCCCGGGCGGGGTCTGCCGCGGCGTTGGAGGCGCAGCCGGAGCGAGCCGCCCTTGGATTGCCATTCTGTTGCCTGGCAACGGGTTCAACGAGCTCAGCGCCCAGCCCGACCCTACCCCGCACCCTCTCCCTGCCCTTGCGGATCGGGCAGCTTTGACTAAAGCGCCAGCCTGTGAGGACAATGGCCAGGGCATGTGCGCAGGGCACTGGAGGGACCACCCCACGGGCTGGGACGGGCGCACCCCGCGCTCCTGGGGGACCTTCCCCCGCCGCCACAGCCCTCTTCCCTAATTCCGTGGCTTCCCTGTCAAGACACTCGGGCCAACTTTCCAAAGTTCCCAGCTGCTGTCAGAGTCCCTAGAAATCTCAGTGGGAAACTAGCAAGGGGGGAAAAGAAGACAGCTCGAAAAGGAAGGAGTGTTGCAAAGGCTGCTCCTTCCCGGGATGGCTGCGCTCAGGGACTTTGCCGCCGGAGTCAGCTTGGCCCGAGTTGGGCAGGAGTGAGAGAGCGCAGACCGCTCGGCCGCCCGCGAGGAAAGCGACCGGGCGGAGGCGCCGGAGCCGCGCGAGCGCAGCTGGCCGGGAGCGGAGGGCACAGGTGGCGCAGGCGGCCCGTGTGCCCGCACCCCGCCACGCCAGGCGGGCCAGCATGCGGGGGACTCCTCCCCGCTTCACATCACCGCCCCCTGGGCCCGGGGCTCTGGGAAGGAGCGAGATATCTATCCGAAGTCTTACCCAGGTTCACAAAGCTCATGACCATGTCGGCGTCGTTGAGGAAGGCGCTGTCCTGTGCGGTGGCCAGTGGGGACGCGCCGCCGGGTGCCGGGGCCAGAAGGCTCTTGCGCGGGAGGGGATGTGTGGCCGCGGGCGGCGGTGGCCGGAGCCGGGACGAGCTGGCCCCTCGGTGGGACTCGGGGTCCAACACCCCGTCCTCGTCGTCACCGGCGGACAGTGCGTTGTACAGATCCAGCATGAAGAGCGGCGCGGATTTCAGCCGCCCCGGAGGGGGCTCCCCGTGGGGCGTCTGCTGCGGCGGGAGCGCGGGGGGCTGCGGCTGCTGGAGGCCGTGCAGGGGCCGTGGGCGGTGCGGGAGCCCCAGCACCGACAGGATCTCTTTCTGCATCTCTCGCTTCTCGTGCGTCTTGAGCCGCCGGTAGAGGAAGCCCGAGGACGAGGACTGCGGCGGCAGCAGGGGCTGCTCGGCGCGCGCGGGGCTCCCGCCGTCCCCCGGCAGCTGCGCCCCGGCCGCGGCGGCGGCAGACAGGCCAGGGCGCAGCGGCAGCGGCCCGCAGCAGCTGCACAGCAGCCCCCACCACCAGCACAGCCACTGCGCCCGGCGCCCCAGCCCCGGCATCCCCGCCCGGCCGGGCTGCCCCGAGGGCCGCGCCAGGCGTCGAGCGGCGGAGCGCGGCCGCGGTTGCGCTGGGTGTGGACAGCCCCCGCCACCTCTCGGCGGGCTCGTCTCCCCTTCCTGGCCCTCAGTCTTTATCTCGCATGGTCGTCCGGGGCACCCCCAGGGAGCCCAGTCCGGAGGGGAGGCGGAGATGCGACCTGCAGCAGCCCGCGGTCCGCGCTGGCCCGGGCCAGGTGCGTCCACGTCGGGGTGCGCCGGGCGGGTCACGGCGCGGTCACCCTGGCCCTGCTGCCTGCACGCGTGCGCTGCCGCGAGCCTCGCGGGCGGCCAGCTGCGCGGACCCGGACGGCCGGACAGCGGGGCCTCAGCAGCAGGGCTGCGCGCCCGGCATCCTGCCCGCGCACGCCCCTCCCCGGCCCGCAGGGCCACCGTGAAATTCGCCCGGCCGCGGGGCCCGGGCTGTGGGACGAGGCGTCCAGAAAGGCCAGTCGTCTCCGCGAGGCTAAACTTCTGCCGGTCCCCGGACTCTGCGCCCCTCTGCCGGAGGAGCTGCCGCTCCCCTCCCAAGCTGAGGCGGCTAGGATCTTGCTTTCCGTTCGAAACTCTCCCGGCCAAGCCGATTTGCCGAAGGGCTGGGAGGAAAGCGGACCGGTGCGCTGGGCAGCTGCCGCGCGTCGGCGCCGGAATTCGCAGTCTCCCGCCTCTCCGCGCTGCGCTCTGCCGAGCGGCCAACGTGGGCTTTTTGCTGCGCCTAGCGCTCAGGTACCTCACTCCAGGCCCCAGGACTCCCCGCCCTCTTGGGTGACCGACAGACTGGGAGCCAATGGGGAGAAGAGCGTCGCGGGCTATTTAAATACTCCCGCCCCCTTCTTTCACCCTCCCTTCCCGAGGGGCGTCGCCTCCGCTGTGGGTAAGTTTCAAGTACAGTGAATTCTTGGAGACAAGGGGGAGCAACAGGGTACCAAAGCCACAGAGGTCATCGCGAGGAGAGATAATCTGATCAACGCTGCAACATAAACACCTCTTCTTTACTGTCATATTAAAGGCCTAACTTACCCAAAATAAAAGTAAACAAAGCTATTAAATTAATATCGCCTGCATTAACTGAGAAAAAATGATAGCTTCTCCATCCCTCTTTAGTTTCTTATTGATGTAACACAGGCGTTTAGCAGACACGTGGCTTTCAAAGATAGCTCAGCGGCTGGAAGCTGGGGCACGCCCTCCCAGGAAGTGCTCAGGAACTGGCTGCAGAGAGCGCCAAACATTAGCCAGGCTGGAGTCCGGAGGGTTTCCGGTCCAGTATTTGAACTTCTCACTTCACTGGGACTTTGGTTTGGCCTCTTAAAGTAGCACCCAAAAGAACGAAGGTGTAACCCACTCATGTAATAGAAAAAACAAGAGTACCTTTCTGGAACTGTCTCACTGCTTCTCCATTTTGTCTCTTACCGTTGCATTGTAATGTGTTGAAATACAATTTGACTTACACGGTGTGAGATAAAACGTGGGTAGAGCTGGTGAAGATAATTCCAGGAAGGGTAGGAGCTTGCCATGCATGCTGAATGGCACAGTGACAAGGCCCTGAAACATGTTGCTGTGGTCTTTACAGAAAGTAACACCACTGACAACCTGGGACGATCGGATGCAAATTCACTCGCCTACCCACTATCCAAGAATACCATTCATCACTTGGTCCTAGAAGCAAAATCGCAGTTAGCCTTACATCCTTTTACCTGGTGAAAAAATACACGGATGTGAAAACAAAAATCTGTGATTTGCTCATGTGGTAGTCTTAGTTCACACGGTGGGAGGTATTTGGGAGTGGAACCAAATGTGGGCCATGAGATTCGTGGACTTAGGAGATCGTGGGGTTTCTGCTGGTCCAATCTCACAAGCATTCCTACCTTATTTCAAAGAATCTACTTTGAACTGGTACCAGACTTTACCTACAACAACCCACTGAGTCCCTCTTTCTAGTTTTCCAAGTCTAGTTTTATGTTGGCGCAGGCGCAGTCCAGTGCTATTGATTGCATGCTGTACCACTTCAGCAGCACTGAAAGCCACATTTAACTTACAGGGCCTCTGTCCATCATCAAGTGGTCTGGGATGCCAAGGCCCTCAGAACTCAAGGACTAGGTCATTTCTTCTAGGACATGCAACCAGCATACAGTCATTGCCACGCAGCCCATAGCAGTCACAGGTCTGCTCCAAAGGCTCCCAGTCCTAGCAGATATATGTGGGCTTCCTGCCAAGGGCCACTTCCTCTCACAAAACCTCACTGCACTCTTGTGCTTGGAAAACGGATGAAAGCGAAGCAGTCCCCAGCTGTAAGGGCAATAAGAAAAGCACTGGAAAACTGTAAAAAGCATGAGTCTGGGTGAGAACGTGTAAAACAGACAGGCTGTGGCCGACCTGGCACACGTGTGTCTGTAGAGTCGCATCTAGACAAGGACACTCACCTATGTCATCTGGTTTTCCCACTGGGTTAGAGCAAGAGGGGCCTGTGGCACATGCCCCTGAGGTGACAGATGCTTGGTGACAGCTCTGAGCAGCGGCCCCAACCCTGGTCTGTCCTGGGTTCAACCCACCAAGGGGGATTCCAGTCTCTCTCATTGCATGGAGCTAGAAACAGCCAAGGGGGCCCGGAGGAACAAGCTCTCTTCAGAGCCAGCAGGAGCCTGAAGATATGAAATGGAACGTGACAATGATCAAAAAGATGGTGACACTCAACTGACTGATGGATTCCGATATCCCCACATGTGCCACCAACCTGTGCACGCCATGTTTGCCAGCAAATACAAGGCGAGCCCTTCCGTGGACTGGGGGGGGGGTCACAGGAAGCGTGAAAGAGGCACCACCCCAAGATTTCAGTAACCTCAGACTTGGCACCACGGCCTGTCCAGGTCAACTGGGACTCTGAAGAGAGGACCCTGAACACCCCCCCACACCTGCTCCCTGTCAGAGACCCAGATACTCCCCCAGAGGTCTCAGAACAGGAGCCCCAATAAAGTCCACATGTGATTCAAGAGCCTGGGGCAGGATAGAGTTGAAAGGAGGGGAGCAAGATATCTGCCTTTGAAGTTTGCAGAAACATGTGAGCCACCTTGAGGAAAATCAGAGGTAACTTCGCCCCCTGCAGGACACAAAGATATTACCGTCCCTTCCACTGCGCCTTGGACAAGCTTCATTAAGTGCTGTGTCTGTGTCCCTAAAACATCTGGGAGGGGGAAGAGGAGGAATTCGTTCAAGAAGCCAGATGTGGGAGCCAACCCATAGCAGACATCTGGCGGCTTGGCTGACAATCCGTGCAGATGGCCAACAGTTTCTGGAATAGGTTGCCTGGCCCACCCCCGGCCCACTTGATGAGGAAGTGGAGAGCCCTCAGCATCATGCACAGCTTTATCCCACTCCTGAGGCGACACTGGGGACAGAGAGGGAATCCTGTGCCCACGTGGTTATCAAGGCCAGGGTGGTTCACACCACCAATCCCTTAGGAATATGGTTTGCCTTGTTCCTCACATACTAGGGAGAGTTGTATGAAACAGAACACACTTGACCAAATAATTTCTGTTTTAAAAAGGTACTACTAATTGATGCATCAAATATCCCTTGTACTTTCCTATGAACTATAACATTAGTAATAAATTGTAATTGCAGCTTTAATTTTGTATTAAATCATACATTGGTCCCATTCAACTGACTTTCTTGAAGCTCTAAAGTCACTGCCTGTACAACTAACATGACAGTCTTGTAAACTAGGTGGCTGTGGTGTGAGAAACCCTAAGGTCTGAGCTCCCTGACTCCTCAAACTCTCTACTCAAAAACTCAAATGATATTGTCACAATGAAGCATAAGGACTGAAGTCTTTTTAATATTAACTCCAAAACACAGTAATTTTCTTAGGTTTTTAAAATATCAATTTGGTGTTAAGAAACTAAGTCAATTGTGTAGGGTCTGAAAAATGAAAATCTGGGAGTTAAATAAATATTGCTTCAGAAAGCTACACCTGAAAGGCAGCTTCCAAATATGTGTCTCATCCAAAAGTCTGCGGTAACATTTACATCCACTCACTCTCTCCCTCCACTGTCTGCTCAAAAATGCTGGGCAGTCACACTTCCAAAGATCATTCAAGCCATCATATTTTCCTACTCATGAAGGACATCTGGTGGCAAAGTGAAAAACTAATACATAAATCTGTTTCCAGAGATTTTTTTTTCCACACTGTAACCCAAATAGCAAATCTGTTACTTGTATGTGTTTCAAACTCTTCACACAAGCTCCGGTCTCATGAGTTAGGCCATCTACATAGCATTAAGCAACAAAGTATTTGAAGTCATCTAGTGGATTATTAAATCATTAAAAAAAATTTTTTTCACTGGATATTTGACATGTAGACTTAGTCTTCAAGTTTTCATTTACTGAACAAAACAATGCCAAATGCGTTTCCAGGACTAGCTTTGCTAAGCCTGGATGGGTTTATTCCAAGAAAGCACTGGACTCCTGACTGGGCTGGGAAGGCCTGAGGCTCCCTAGTCGGTTTGTGTCCCAGATGTGCCTCTGGGACAACACGGAGGTTACATTAAGGAAGTGACAGACATATGGTGCTATGGATCTCCTTAAATAGCAGAGCAGTAGCCAGTGGCAAGGGGCCAGGGAAACTGCACTGAATAAAACAGATGAGAATAAAAGCCATGCATTTTCATCTTTTAAGAGAGGAGAGACTAATTACCCCGTCTGCAGCCATCTATCCATCCATCCATCAGTCCATCCATACATACATACATACATCTGTCCATCTGTCCATCCACCAGTCCTTCCATCCATGCATACATCCATCTGTCCATCTGTCTATCCATCTGTCTGTCCATTCATCCATTTAACAAAGATTGAAAGCCTATGAGAAAGTGTTCTAAATTTGGGGATACTAAAAAAAGAAGCCTTAAATTCTAGACAGTGAGATGGACATGAGCAAAAGAAGAATTTGTGATGGTGGTGATGGCAGGCAAGATGTCAGCACCAGTGATTTCCACCCGGGTGTTACATCTATGACAATGTGACCGTAAGTCGGAAGAGGGCCTTTGCCAATGATGACTTTAACATAAAAAGGACGGTCTTGGATCATTAGAGAATGCCCATTTCAGTCATATGCACAGAAGGGAGGGAGAAGAACAGGCAGCAGAGGGCCTCAGGTATCTTTCAGGCTTTGAAGATGAAGACGACACAGACCCTGGAGTGCAGGTGAGCTCTGGAAGTGGAGAAGAAACCAGCTGACAGCGCTGAGAAAACAGCAGCAGCCCTGGGCTGTCATGAGATGTCAGGAGATGTCCCCTGTGCCGTGGAGCCCCTTCCCCGGAAACCCTCCTGGCCAGCCGCATGCCTCCTAACACTGTTCCGCACTTCAACTTTATCCATAGCACTTATCGTATTAGTACATGATATGGGTCTTCTGCCGTGTGGCATGCACAAGGTTCAAAAGCCAAGAAAAATGTAAAAAGAGAAGAGACAACAGGGGCTCCAGTCTTAATTGTGAATTTGGTCAACAAAAGGAACAAGCCAAGAAGCAGCTTCTCTCTGAGAGCTTCAGGTAACAGCCGGGGGTGGCGACTCCTTGCTGGCCTTTGGAACTCAGGGCAGAAAAAGGAGACGAACGGACCAGGTGTCCTACCCAGAGCTGTGAGAAGAGAAGTTTGTGTTCTCTTAAGCCAACAAATGTGGGGCATTTTGATTCCATTTTGATTTGAGAGGAAACTAGTACGTAGTTAGGATGATAAGCACTACAGAGAATATTCAAAGACGGAACGGTGTTAGAGAGCTTGGGGCCGGTCAGAAAGGTCTTCCCTGGAAAGGCAGCTCAGAGCATAGTGACTGAACCAGCCACGGGGACACCCAGGGAGCTTTGAGGAGGTGCAGACCGTGGGGAGTCTGAGAAACAAGGAGAAAGAAGGCTGATGAGCCTCGAGTGGGGGAAATGGGAAAGGAGGAGTGCGAGCAGGACATCCCATCAGGAAGCTGAGAGGGGTGGGAATGAAGGAGCAAGGGGAAGACTTGAGCCTCACGTGAGTTCACACAATGAGGAAAAATCTCACTAGCCTATCACTGAGGAAGAGCAGCCAGGTGAGAAAGAATGCATACTGCAATTCCATCCCTATAAAATTCAAAAACAGGCCGCGTAGATCTAGGGGTCAGGTTCATGCTTCACTTTAGAGAGTAACAAGAATGAATGAGCAAATGAAACTGAGCTGGATCTTCCCAAGAGTCGGTATTTTTCCTTACATGAGTGGTACTCACACAGGTGAGCTCAACTGCACCAGAAACTTGCACTTTAAAAAAAGTGAAGCAGAAATAATGGCAATAACCAGGTGATAGACGGGAGAGTTATTTGTTGCTTTAAGCAAAAAAAGAGCATCAGTTTACTCAAATTTTAGCAGGATCAAGATCTCCAATCCCTAAGCTAGAAGTAGATTATAGAGTTGCCAGTACATTCCTGTTGATGATCAGGCAGGACATCATGATCATGCATAGGGTTCCCAGAGGAAAGTAAGAGAAGGAGAAAAATTGCTGGAATTCTGGACTTAGAGTGGACCCTTGATTTATGAACTCAGTTCACTTCCAGGGGCTGGTTGTAACTCGGGTTGGTCAGCTGAAGGCTCGGGCTCCTCTGCACAGCCTTCAGAGTCTCTCCTGTACAAGTTTAGGCCACACTTGCTTCTAAGCTCATCTCAGTGTCATAGAGACACTGGCCCAGGATTTCTTAATTTCCCACACAGGAAAGGATGTTGTCATGTTCCTTCCAGGGCCCTTTAAGGGTTAAATCTACATCTGAGACCGTCTAGAAGCACAAGTGGCCAGGATCCAGGTCATCACTCAAGACCTTGGTCATAAGTTAAAACTAAAATTTCCATCATAACCCAGGCTGTTCTTAGGTTAGGCCAGCTGTGACCAAGAGTCCATTTTATTTTGAATGTAGAGTCCAATACCCAAGCAATGTTTCAACTGCACACAAAAACAAGTCATGCCAACAACTTCTCCAACTAGGTCCCCTAGCACATGACCTGGGGTACAGGAATGTCCTGAAGGCTGTGGGCAAATGTCCACAGCCTAATGATTCTGGGCCGACACTGACCATGCCATGGAGGGATTTTAACCAACCCATGGTCTCCATCAGCACATTCCACAAAACTACTCAAAATAAATACTCAAGGCCTTGCTAGGCAAGAACAGCTTCTCAACCAGTTCCCTAAAAGCCTTTCAACAAGGTTCCCTAAGTAGTTATGCTGTATGTAGCCCCATCTCTGATTGCAAAATCTCCTCCAAAATATGAAGACTGGCCACTAAGAATTAACTTTAAGAGGGTTCCTGTAAACCACATATGCCTGCCCACACTACAGTCCCAGCACTCAGGAGGCTGAGGCTTGGGGAAAACTTGAGCCCCGGAGACCCAGGAAGGGCCACCTGGACTACACAGCCAGACCTCACCTCGAAAAAGAAAAGAAAAACAAACTCCTGCAAATGTGGCATCTTGTATGGGATATCAGAGCAGAAGAAAGGACATTAAAGAAGAGCTGGTGGAAATAAAATAAAGCGTGGCATTATTGTTAGTTCATTCATCGTAGCAAATATATGATAAAGAAGATGCAATTATATTATTATAATTATAGGAGACACTGAGCGGGAAATATAGGAACTCTCTGTACTATCTTGCAACCTTTTTGTACAGTTTAAATGTAGCAAAGATAAAAGGTTTATTTTTTAAAAGCATTCTCTTGCCTTTAGTCTTAGGACAATCAAGTTCAGTTCCCTCAGTTGGTATAGAAAGCAATACATTCCTTTATTCCAAGTAGATTAATGATAATATTACATGATATCCCATGTATGTGAAACCTTTATGTTTTTACATATCAGCTCAAAATAAATGTTTAAAATAATAAACTATCACCAAATTTTTCCTACGTATTAAATCCATGTATTAATCTATATTAAATTACCATATCCATCACTAATCCAGGTTAGGCTTCTTGATCCCAAGTCTCCTGCTCCTGACACATTATTCCAAGTCACCGAATGTCAATTTTACCTCTTTTTTAACTCCAAAGGATGAGACTGTCTTGAAATAACAAGTTTAGTGTCAAAATTTTTGCCTTTCTGTGGGTTTGTTAAAGATTGTTTTTAGATTCCACCTTGATCAGTGTACTTAGAGCATTTGTAATGGTTTTGTATAGTTTTCATAGTGGTTGCTCTGGTACTAATTTGGACCTATGTGACTTGTCACAGTTTATTGCCATCAGCATCCTCTGACTTCAAGAGAGATGTTTCCATTTAGTTCCCTCTGCCTTCCTATTTTTCAATATCAGTACCTGATATATGTCCTTCATATAGGACTGTGCTACAATTTTTGTTGGCATCATCAAACATGACTTTTTTTTCCCCCTGAGATTGAGAATCAAACTCAGGACCAAGTGTTTTCCAGGGAGAAATGGCACCATTGAGCTGCATCCCTGGCCCCAAACATGACTTCTAAAGCTCATGAAGAAAGGGTAGTTGATTGTATGCACCATTTCTGTTCCTTTTGTTTTTCTTTTTTCCTTCTTGATACTCCAATACACTCTTATTTATAGTTTCCTTCCTTTTTAAAAACTTTCCTTTGCCATTCTTTAGGGGGAATCTGTTAGCCAGAAATTCTGTGAGTTCTTCCTTGAGAATTAAAGTTGGTCTTCTGTATCTGGGTTCCAATTTTTGGATTCATCCCACAGGGGATTGAAAAACATTTTAATTGAGTCTATACTGAGTATGTACAAACTTTCTCCCCCGGGTCATTATTCCCGGAACAGTACAGTATAGCAATTGTTTACATAGAGCTTATATTGTATCAGGTAGTATGAGCCACATAGAGTACTTGAAAGTATAATAAAACCTTGATGTGTGAGCATAATTCATTCTGGAAATATGCTTGTTATCCAAAGCACTTGTTCATCAAGGTGAATTTCCTCATAAGATCTAATGGAAACTCAGTTGATTCCACAGCCTAAAGATATTCATATAAAGGTGATTATAATACTGTAATATAATATAAAATAATGAAACAAATACAAAACATAATGAAAAATTGACAAATTAACCTGTACTTATCCTTGTAAACCTTCATGGTTGGTGTGAGGGAGACAAATGAGAGGAGGGTTATTGTGACATAGCTGAAAATTCACTATCACTAACAGAATCACTGCTATCTCTTAGCTCAATGGGACCTTTTTCTTTTCATATAGTTTTAACAAGGAATCTGTCCAATGACACTTGCTTTTGCTTCCTTTAGAGGTTTTCCCAGAAATGTGACATTGCATTGTCATTTAACAGATTTATCACTCAGTACAGCCTTATTTGTTTTTCTACAGAATTTTGCACTGTTGGCCATGTGCATTGAGGGATCCCTCTGCCTTTTTATCTCCCTCTCCTGGAGACAAGATCTCCTCCTTCACTTCTTGCTGTTAGAAGATGACAACTCACAATTCTGCAGAAAGCAACTGAGCAACTACTTCAGTTGTGATCATGTGCCATTCAGTGTCACATGCTACTCATATTGCAAGACATCACTCGTTTCTCAAGTTCAACTTCATTAGAAGTGTTTGCTTGTTCTGCAGAACTCTCACAGGACAAGTTACTTGCAATCCAAGTTTACCATATTTGGGAGGATGTGTGTAGGTCCTGGCAAATCCCACACCATTTTGTATGAAACTTCATCATCCAGGGATTCTGGTGCCCGTTGGAAGCTCTGGAAACAACTCCCAGAGATACTGAGGGACATCTGTATTTTCTTTTCCCTTCATTCCTAACAGATATCCTCTTCTAGTACTTCCAAAAAGCTGTGCCACTTCTCTCCAGTCTCCATGTGACAAGAATTAGCCATCGTTCTAACTGCTTTTCTTCGCTGGGGATGTGCTGTTTCTCTCCTAAGATGTTTGCTGTGTTCATTCTCAGAAGATTAATAGGGATAAGTCTGTCCATTGGTTTCTTTTGTTTGGTGTCTGCCCCGCTTTCTGAACACAGGTGTGTCTTTCAAAATGTGGAGAGTTTTCAACTAAGTCTTTCGGTCCTCTTTCCAATTGTCACACTCCTCTTGTGGAATTCTGACAAAGAAAGGTTGCATCTCTTGTCATTGTGTGGCATGTCCGTGGGGTTCTGTGAGTTCTTTCTCCCAGACTGACTGAGTTCTACTGATGTGTCACCACTCTTATTCTGACATATCCATGCTCCAGCTGAGCCTATCAGAAAGCTTTTTTAAAATTTTCTGTAATTACATTTTTTCAGTTCTATAATTTCCTTTCAGTTCTTTTTATAACTTCTGTTTCTTTGATAAATGTTCTACTCTTTCACTCGCTTTGAGAGAATGTATTCCATGAGGAGCATTTTTATGACAGCTGTTTTAAAATTTTCAGTAACATGAATAATGTGTTATTCCCCCACATCTAAATGATCTCTGTGTTGGTATCAGTTGATTTGACTTATCATTAATTTTATTTTTAAGAAAGTTCTAGATCTACAGCAAAATTGAGAGGAAAGTATAGAAATTTCCCATACCTCCCAGGGGCATGCTTCCTTCCCCCATTATCCCATCCCCCACCAAATGGTGCACTATTATAAATGATGAACCCACATGATCTACCATAATCACCCAAGTGTGCAGTTCATATAACGATTCACTTTGGGAAAATTTTTCAATTGGAAATAATCACGCCTCAGATAAACCTCATTGGCTGCAATACTGTCACTGTGCAAAACTATAAGGGTTTACTTTGGGGGCTGCACATCCTCTGGATTTGAACAAATGTGTGATGATACATGTCCACCATTAGAGTGGTCTCACTAGCCTTAAAAATTCCCTGTGCTGTACTTAGACATCCCTCTCTTCTCCTCTCCTCCAGTCCCAGAACACTTCTTACCTTTTTATTGTCCTTCTAGTTTTGCCTTTCCCACAATTCATAGGTTTGCAGCAACACCCACGCACTATGCAGCCCTTTCAGGCTGGCTGCTTTGACTTAGTACTGTGTTCCATGTCTTTTCATGGTTTAATGGCTCATCTCTTTTTAGCGCTGAATAATATTTCATTGTTTTCCTGAGTCACACTTTATTCCAGTTTTGCTACAAATCCCCTGAAGGACATGCTTCTTGCATCCAGTTAGGAAGAGGGCTGCTAGCAGCATCCACTTGCAGGTTTCCGAGTTAATGCAAGTCTCCAACTCCTTTGTGTCAGTCATTGTTTAACAAAGGAGAACTAAAAAATGTATTATAAGCAAACATTCCCTTAAAGCATGGCTCAAGGATGTTCTTCAGACAGAAAGTAGATGACAAAAGAGTTTTGGAACACCAGGAAGGGAGGAGGAGGAGAAGCGCGAATGTTAGAAATCATATCTGATTACAGAAACAAAAACTGTAATACCATCTAATATACAAAACAAAAAAACAGCATGTAAAAGTGGCAAAGTCAAGAAACTAAGTTAATCAGCTTTCTCTTCCTGTGACAAAATACCTGAGATAATCGACTTAAAAAGTTTTAATGGGCTCATGATCTGGGAGACCTCAGTCTACGCTGCTGGGTCACATCACCTTGGGCCTGCAGTGACGCAGTGTCACAGGAGGAAGTGTGTGGTGGAAAAACCATTTACTGCTTGACCAGGGCACAAAATGAGACAGAGGAAGACCCTGGCATCCCTTCAATCCCCTTCACTGACACCCCCTCAACGACCTTCGCCTACCCACTCTAACCCTTTTCTTAAAGTTTCAACCACCTCCCAACAGCAGCACAAGGGGGCACCCAGCCTTCAACAGGTGGAAGTCGGGGAGCATTCACGACCCAAACTATAGAACCACATGTGCTGCGGCTGCAGATGGTGGGGGCTGAGACAGGAGGATCACCGGAGGCCAAGAGTTTAAAACCAGCCTGAGCAACATAGAGAAACCTCGTCGCAAAATAGCAACCAAAAGAGACTCAAACAACAGCAGGGGAAGAATCAGTCCCTCAGGAATGAGGGAGAATCTCCCAAGTCAACCTCTAAACACCGCGACATTTGATTCTCTACAATGATATCTGTAGTAAAATTTTAGCTTCAGGAAATCCCCCTCTGATGATCATAGAATGAATGTGGTCACTCTTTCTCCTTCGATTTTTTTCCCCTTTTACCTGAATAAAATATATGAAACATACCAGAAAGATCATATGGTATATTCCAGAAATAAATAGAAACTACTGTTTGGCCTTTATGTGGTGTTATTTTCCTAAGTTTTTATAGAAACCAGTAAAATTTACTCTATAAACAAGTTAACTGAAGCGGTAGACTGAACAGGTTAAAAGCAGCCAACTTCTAAGTCAGTCTGCAGATCCCCAGCCCGATCCACGCAGGTGAGACCACCACACCCACTACCCCACCGAGCAGCCAGGCTGTGCTCTGTTGGACCCCTGCTTCCCGCACAGTGCCCAGCACGCGGCAAGATCCTACACAAATACCTGCTTAATGACGGAATTTTTGTGAACGTCCAGGATACCTTCTTGATTCCTGCTTTCTCTACCAAGAGGAAGACACCGAAACAGCAAAACACAGGAAGGTGTGTGTGATACAATATGATACAATCACTACCCTTAACCATAGCCGGTGATAATAAATACTAAATTCTTCACTACACATGACAAAAATGTCAGGACTTCTAAATTACATTAGTCTCTTCCCACACGGACGTCAGCACGGGAAGACAGACATTCTTTTCAGCAGTCACTTCTACCACCTGAATGTGTATAAATCACACTTCTAAAAATGGGACGTTCATACAGAAATAAAACTAAAATTTGCCAATACACCTCAGAGTAAAATGTTATTTAAGGATTAGTTAAACATTTATTTTCCTAGCATGTGAATAGGACACTTGTTCTCATCATTTCCCTTCACGTCCCTGACCAGAAGCGAGTTTTCTGGCATCTGCGACTGATTCCTTCAAATGCACAGACACCTGTGCAGACTCCGCAAAATCACTTTGTAAAAGAAAAATCCTCCAGAAGGTGCCAGCCGGACGGGGCTGCTGTCCCCACGCACATTCTCCTGAGGAAAGTGAAGTCTCTGCGTCGACAGGTGTGAACTGAAGGGAAAGTTACTCTTCTTTAATGAATAAGATCATTCTTTACTGTCAACTACAGGTTTAGGGACTCATGCGCTGCAGGTATAATTCCGCCATAATTACCTCTACCTTGTGTCCTTTTCTCGTCTCGTTTAGCAGGTGATTCAGGGCCATTCTTCGTGGGGCTGCTTGGTCTTTCCTCCTGCATGTTGCCTTCATCCAGTCCTAGAGCTTGCTCAAGGCTGGTGCCCAGGAGGCACCGACATGACTCCAGGCTGCTGCAGGATGGGGGTGGGCGACTCAGCTGGCAGAGCCAGCCGGGGAAGGGGCTTTGTGCCTGAGCCAGGAAAAGATGCATTTTCTTCTCAAGCAGATCCAGGACCCTCAGCACCTTTAGGCAAATATATGCGGCAGCGCCTGTGTTCATTGGGCACTAGAAAGCAGGCTTGAAGCTCGGGTGACGAAATACCAACGTCCCTGCAGGGTACATGGTCTGTCGTGGAGATGGTACGGGGGGTGGGGAATTTTTAACACATCATGGCAACTGCCTCAGTGACAGTGCGTAGGTTTATAAACCGTTTACAGAAGAAGGACCTCGAGGCGGGCCTAAGGCACTCTGGGACGGCCTCGCGGGCCGGGAAGTAGCTACGCAAGCAAATTTCACTAGGGACTTGGAGCCCAGCTGTGCCATTGTTCATTTACTCAGATGCGCACTGAGGCCCCGCTAAGCGCTTTGTGCAGGGTGGACAACTGTGCACCGCGCAGGCTTGGTTTCTGTCTTTCCGGGGCGGACACTCTAATGAGGTAGCCAATAAACAGGCCAAAATGATACATCTATTACCAGTTAGGATAAACGCAAGAGCGAGCCATGGAGCGGGGCTGTGTGCGAGGGGTATAATCTCAAGCAAAGGACTCACACATGCAAAGGCCCAAGATTCTTGCCTTTCTGAATGTGGCCGCTTAGGAATTGCCAAAAGAGAGCAGAGCTGATTTGTACGCAGCGAGCGCGGGGCTAAAGAGAAGCAAAAGACGTATGAACGTGACCTTCGGCATCTGGGTCTTCTATTCGGCGTTTGGGTCTTCAAGACAAAGAAACGACACGGGGAGCTCTTCGCCCACCGTCTAACACCTGACTGTAAGTTATTCGTCAGCCACTCTGCAGAGCCTGAAATCGGAAGGGCCGGAAGCGGACAACCGCAGGGCCAGCTGGGCGGGTGGAGGAGGGGGAATGCACAGATAGGATGTATATTTAGAAGACAGGAAAATTATAGGACTTGGCCATGGACTGAAATAGGAGGTTGAGGAAGAGGAAGCCTTAAGGACTTAAACACAAGCAAATGAAGCAGTTGGAGGCTCCACTCATGGGGTGTGAGAGGCTCTAGGAGAAAGTGAGTTAAGGAGAGAGATTAGGAAACAGAAATTCTGCCATAGGCACTTGGCTTGAGCTTCCTTTGAGGTGTCCATAAAGAATTTTCGAGTAAACAAAGAAACGATTCTATAGTCCAGAGGAAGTATTGGCTGAATAAATGAATTTCAGCTTCAATTGCATATAGTGGTATAGCAGTCCCTTCTATCCACAGGGTTGTGTTCTGCTACCTCACTTACCTGTGGCCCTGAGTTGTGACTCTGCCACACGTTCCCCAACTCACCCATCTTCCTGCTTCCTGTCCAACTCCTGGAGCTTGGAGGGTGACCTTTCTGTGTGCCCCGAAGGCCAAAGAGAGCTGCAGTGCAGTCCTCAGCATCTATTTCCTTCATGCCAAGAATTCTGTACCATATCCAGGCGCACCTGGCTGCCAAGGTTGTCCCAGAAAGCCTTGCTCCTCGGAAATACTGCCAGAGGGGCTCCTGTGTGGCCACATGCAATCTCCAGGGGACACATAGCAGCCTCTTTCCCCCAGGGTCCCACTCCCCAGTCTCACACCCACAGCCCAGCAAGAGTTTGAGATGCAGATGAGAGACCCCAGCCTTCCCTTCGCCTCCACAGCCATGGGGCCTACGTGCGCATGGGCTTCTGGGAACCAGCTTACGCCACAGAGAGCAGGTGGGAGAGCCACGCATTGCTCTCCACTAGGCCAGTGACCTCTCAACTCAGTGCTTTCCCTCTCTGCCCTTCTTGGGGACCTGAGGAGGGTAGATGTCAAAGCTAAGGTGGGGGGAAGCTTGTGAGGCCCTTAACTCCTGAGGGAGTGTCTGGTCTGCAGTGCAGGCAGCTCTGGAAGGCTGTGAGCTGGTGCAGAATGTGGCTGCAGAAGGAGCGGAGCAAGTAGAGCAGCCACAAAAGGCCTTCAAGGTAGGGAGGAGAAATGCCCAGTCTGGAGGGAGGAGGGCCCAGAAGCAGGGAGGTGCTAGCTCTCTACATTAATGCAGAAGCAACCAGAGTGACTGACTGGGAGCTTCCGGGGTCTCCCCACACACACACACTGCCCCCATGAAACTCTATACTAGCTTCCTAAGAAATTCAGCCAAAAACTAAACTGTCAATATCTGCTCTCTCCCCTTTGCTTAAATCTCTGCCTGTGCTCTCAACAAAAAACCAGAGAGGCAGAAACGCTGTGTCAGTGGTGTTGAAGCCCTGTGAGGTCAGTGTTTTCCGACCGCAGTGTCTTACATCCGGTGTTTTGACAGAACCCGCGAGCATCTCGCCGGAACCGTCGATCACCTGAGCCAAGCAACAGCTCTTCCAGAGTTCTGCCAGACCTAGAGGAACCCTGAGCACAGAAGAGCTGAGTGCTGCAGAAGAAAAGGACGCAGGCTACACGCTGGTATCCAAAAGACTCTGCCTCATTTACTCTCTCCCCACCTCCACACAGTGACGACTTCCTGTGTCTTCAACCTGCTCCTTCCGGTTGCCTTCCTGCCCTTCTGTATGACTTTGTCCAAGATGGAAAGAAGGGACAAAGAGCCCACTGAAAAGAAATGTCTTCATCTCCTAAATCCCATCCATGAACCCCTCTTCTCTTCCTCTCTCATCCTCACAGTAAAATAAATCTCTCTCCTCCTACCCCAGAAACAACATCACATAGATATGCACTCTGGTCCTGTCCTCTGCAACTTCCCAAGACTTTACTCCCTTGAGTAGTCAATGGTGTGTGCTTGCATGACATCCTCTCTGCACACACCACATCCACCGCCACTGTCATCATCTCCACAAAGATAGTTGTATCCATGGGCCCAAATACTCAAGTATGTTCCACTATCAACATCTTCCCATCCATCCCTGACCAGACATGCCTTATTTGGTCTTCTGGACTACTGTCTAAAAATACCATAGACAGGGTGGCTTATAAGTGACACACATACATTCCTCACCATTCGGGGTTGGACAGAGCCAGGTCAAGGCACCCGCAGATGTGCCATTTGGGAACAGCATCCTGGTTCACAGGTGGGTCTTTTCCCCTTGTCCTCACCTTGTGGAAAGGATGCATAAGCTCCCTTGGGCCCATTCCTGAGGGCTCTGTCCCGTGTGACCTAATTGCCTCCCCAAAGGCCGCATCTCTTAACACTGCCACCTCAGAGGATGGGATTTCAGTATCAAAGAGGGACACAAACATTTAGACCAAAGCACTTTCACTGCAGCTGCCTCTGTCGGTCCCCTTCCTGGCCACTGGGATCCCACGAAGTCTTGTCTGCACAAGCTGCCTGCACTTCCACCCCCACCTGACTGCACGCCCACCACAAGGGCCCCCATGGCCTGTGCGCTGTCAAGTCCAAGAACTGCCTGGAAACGTCGTGGCAATGAACACACTTGACTTCTGCCTTGTTCTTAAAATACTCTCCTCTCTTTCCTTTAATGAAAGCCTTCTCGTCTAGCTTTGCCTCATCCCCTCTTCAATCCCTTACCCTTCCTCCCTCTCGTCCATTCTCTTGTCTTCAGCTCAAAACATTACAGTGGCCTCCAAGAACCCTGCCAACTTCTGCATTCTCTAAACCATGCCACCTGCTTCGCCATTCACTGTGATCCTGGCATGCCTGGGCTCTTTCCAGCTCCCACAGGTCCCGATCTCTCCCACAAACACTAGGCACACCCTGTCCCCTCTGTGTGGAATGTTTTTACTGCCTCCATCACCTTGATAAACCCTGCTTTAATGCTAAAATGTCACTTCCTGGAAGAGGCCTTCCCTGTCTATGGGATCTGCAACTGTGGATTCAAACAACTGCAGATCAAAACCACTCAGGGGTAAGAAATTGCATCCATACTAAACAGTTCAAGCTTTGTTTCTCTTGTCATCATTCCCTCAACAACACTGTGCAACAGCCCTTTGCATGACACTGACATTGTGTTAGGTACAAGTAACCAAGGGGTGACTCAAAGTACACAGGAGGACGAGGATAGATTCCATGCAGATATACTGTGCCAATGTATTTCAGGTACTGAAGCATCCAGGGACTTTGATGTCCAAGGGGGATGCTGGAACCAGACACCCGTGGATACCAAGGGGTGCCTGGTTTTACCCTGTTTGTGCACAATTGTTGAACTCATGTCTGGATGACAACTCCACAGCCTTCAAGAGGGCAGGGACCAAGTGTATTTTCCCCAAGACCCCAGTACACTTTGTAACATCACTCAACAACAATCTGTTGAATAAAATTAGGCTGAGGGTACAGCTCAGTCCTAGAGTACTCACCTTACATGCACAGTGTCCTAATTCCATCCCCAGTGCTACAAATAATAAATGTTTTTAAAATTATTATTTTAAAATTAATTCACTGACTAAAATAAATTACTATGTTGAAAAAATTGATTTGAAGCTAATATTCTCAGTATATCAATTATATTCTAATATGTCTTTTGCAAACTTTCTTTTTAACAGAAAAAATTGTGTTAGAAAAACATTCTTCTCTTTTCTGGTCCCAAGACAGTGTGATGTGCAAGAGCTACTTCCTACTTAAGGACACGGGGATCTAGTTCTTTTCGGTTCTGAGCCAAGGCTCTCTCATTTGGAAAATAAAAATAACAATCATACCTAACTAGCACTAATAGGGTTGTTATGAGGATTGAATAATTTTTTTAAAAGGAAACATTCTTCATATACTGTAAAGGGCTGCATACACATAGTTAGTAGTGGGTGCTAGTGCTAGGGTTTTTCATCATTAATTTCCCTTAAAAAGAAATAAGACAACTCCTTGTTTAAGTACTGCAAAAACAGCAGCCAGTTGGATCTAGTTCACACCTATTTTTTCAGTTCTCTTGGAAATATACACTGCAGGTTCCATTGAGAGGAAATTATGGCAGGAGTCTATTATTTTTTATGAAAGTTCACATTTGTTTTGTTAGTACATGTTTATGAAACATAACAAATACAATCATCTTAGGGAGCTGGTACATGAACATACTGCATCTTAATCCCTTCTGCTTTTCCCAAGAATCTATTTTAAAAATAGAAATAGTTTTTGGATGCAGTGATTGGATTGGCTTATAGAGACCATCATGCTGGAATGTAAATTCACCTACATTTTAACTTTAGTTGATAAATATAAGAAACAGAGCCGTCAAAAGCTGAATGAGGAAATCTCATAAACACAAAGATTCCTTTGTTATGGCTAGACCAAGAAGATATCTAGCTGCAAAGTGCAGCCTAGCTGGGGAAAGAGATAGGCCCTGTTTCTTTGCAAGAGTCCTTTGAAATTGTATACTTCTTAAATCCTAAAAGATAGCTACATAAATACACACTGGCCTCTGATGGAGAAGAGTTTAGATAGGAAACCAATTTAAAAACTCTACAAGAGTACATTTTTAGCTCAGCCATTGATAATCCAAGCAAGATTCACTCGAGGAAATCATCCCCACCTTCTCCAAGCACATGCCGCCCCAAAGACCTGGCCGTCTCGTCCTGCTTCCACTCAAGGGTGGGAGGTTGAAAGCTAGACTCTGACTTGTAGCTTTATGTAAAGGGTATCAGCTACTTCCTTTAAAAACTATGTTCTGTACATACTAACGTGCCTCACATTGTAAATCTTCTAAAAAAGGTACTTATTTGATGTGATTTTCCAACATTAATTTGCTTATTTGGAATGATTATCCCTCAACATTATAGTCTTTGTGAACTATGATTTTTAAAAAAGCATTCACAAACACGGTGAAGTAATTGAATTGACCATCATTACTGTATTTTGTTTCTTCTTTTGCTGAAAGTTTTTTCAGCTTACAAAACCATGGGTATGGATTTAAGCCTTCAACTTCTCCATGTATCATCTTGATGTCTAAAACATACTTTATAACTGTCAAATGTGTGATAAAACTGTCAAAAGTCTATGGAGGCAGCTGTGAAAATTGTGAAGCCAAAGTCAAAGTTCTATTTATTCCATGACAGTGTGAGTGCAGCAGACTTTATGGCATGACGGAAAGTAAAAACTCCACCCCAACATCTTTTTTAAAAAATTTATGTTATAGGAATTTTTTCCAAGAGCTAAGTATTTATTAACCTGTTCTGTTCCTATGATAAAATGCTATACATACTTCTAAAACCTTTTCTTAAACTATAATATACATTCAGTGAATCTTCGCACGCTGAACACATGTATAGAATCAGCACCAAGATCCAAAAACAACATAGTGCGCCCCTCAGGCCCTCTTCCAGAACTTTCCAGCAATTCCTAACAACTTCTACAACCCATCCCAAGAACCACCACTATCTTAACAGTCTACATTGATTTTTCCTGGTTTTATACTTCATATAAAAGAATGCATACAGAATGCTAATTAGTGTCTTGCTGTTTTTCTTAGTATCATGTTTTATATACCTTAGTAATGTGTCTATAATTAAATGCTAACTTTTTTGTCACTATGATTTTTTTAATAATTTTTATTCAGTCATTCCACAAATACTTAGCTCTTAATATATTCCCAGAACAAATGACTCTTCATTTCTACAGATAACATTTTACTGTTCATGTGTTTATTTAAAAATCAGTCAATAAGACTCTAGTTTAGGAACATGTCTTTCAAAGTTAATTGCTTTGGCAAGCTGAATTTTAGTAATTTAAAGAGCAATCTAAAAATTGTTACACATGTTAAGAATAGAGGCAAGATTGTATTTTTCTTTTACTTCCAATTATACCAATACTCTCAATGTTCACTCAATACTTTCAATGTTTTTCTCTCATGATATTTTGTGATCTAGAGAATTTGTTTTAGATTTATGAAAGGAAACTGTTCCCCTAAGAAAGTCACAGTGTGGGTTAAAGGACACGTTAAACTTAGAAGTGAATCAAAAGTTTGCCGCAAATTATCTGTATAAGTTTAAGCAAGCTCCTATACCTCTCTGCACTATTTTATACATACAGACATAAGATGTTCCTGCAGACTCTCCTATCTCAAAAGTTTTACTTCATTTTTTTTTTCAAATATACATCACCTAAAAACAAGAGAACCAGCCAGAAGGAAGCAAAAGTTTCATTAGTTTAGAGAGCTGTAGTTGCTGCTAAGAGCCAAAAGCCAGTTCCTGCACCAATTCACAGTGAGACACTCACTCAGTGCAATGTCTTCCATTTGCCCTTATAATGAATGTAGGAAGAGAGCCCTGAAAATTGTATGCGAAGATATATATATTTTTTATACCAATACCTTTGTTATTGGGAAATGTATGAGTTATTACTGGGAAAAAAATCTCAGAAAATCACATTAAAAGCTGGAAAAGTTTGTTTTTATTCAGCATTTCAGAGGGTTCATTTCATGATGGCTTGACACTATTGCTTTGGACCTCTGTGGTCCAATACACGGTAGCAGGAACATTTGGAGAAGGAAAACTGCTCATATCACATAGTGACCAGGAAGTAAAAAAAGAGGAGAGAGAGCGACCAGGATCATCTGTAAGGCCACACCCCCAGTGACCTAACTTCCTCTCACAAGGCCCAGCCTCTTCTTCCAAAGAGTACTATAGGCTGACAACACATAGGCCTTTGAGGAAACTTTCTAGACCTAAACAGTAGCAGAAGAAATATCCAGAATTTAAAGTTTGAAATTTATCCTTAATTTTAAATTTATCTTCAAGTTCTCAAATGAAGAGCCGAGTTCAGTCTTAGTGAAGCATTCATAATGGACATCACTTTCTAGCTGGCAAGTCTGAGCAATGACCAGGACAGGACACAAAACATGGATGGATTTTCCTAAAGAGAGAGCCAAGCAAATGTGCTGCTTTTTTCTTTTGTCTCGTTAACCATCTGCTGAATGATTTCATTGAGTAAAGGACAACAAAAATTAACACTTTAATGCTTTAGACCTTAGGGTTAAGTTTAGCCACAACACTCAAAAAATAGTACAGAAGTACATGGGGTATAGTTCAAGTGTGAGATCCACATTAGGCCGTAGGTTCAATTCCTAGCACTACCGAGAAGAAAAAAGAAAAAAGATAGTATTTAGCAGTGCCATCACTTTTTCTTCATCCTTTTTTCTGATGCTCCGCCAACTGGGATAACTGAGACATTCCCAAGTTTAAGCAGTAACTGATAGAATAGAATACAAGGGTGGTGCTCAGCAGCAGAGCTGATGTCTTGCATGTGTGAGGCCCTGGGTTCATTCCCCAGTATCTCAAAAAATAAAAAGTTAAAATGAAATGAAGGTAAAAGTCTCAAGGATGTCGATAAATACACTAATAGATCGCCTGCTGAAACCCATAACTGTTCTCCATCTGGTGAAGTTTAAGCTCGTGGCTTTGGGTTATTAATATAGATGGTAGAGAAGTAAAAGCAAACACAGAACCAGTAGATACGGCTTTCTGTCATCACTGCATGGGGGATGTGAATGTTTAAATCAACCCCCAGTCCTATTTTGGGTTTATTTGAGGGAGAAATATATCAACACAGATTTTTTTTACCTCAAAAAAGTAAGTCACTACTTACGTAAAACAAACACCCCAGAAAGGAAAGCTTCCCGTCCTGGGCCTGCAGTGGGATTTGGGGAGGGGTGCTGACGCAATTCCAAGATTTCGTTTGCCAAATAACAACTGAGCTCATCTGTAAGGAGTTGGTAAATCTGAAAAGGTAAACTACGAGACACGTTGCGTAATGACACCATAAGAAGAAAAAAGTCATTTCTGAGTTTGCTGTTCTTTCAACTCTTTGAATTCTTGCTTCAGTGGTTCTGTTGAGTCACAGCTGTGATCCCTGTTGGCGAGAACCAAAAAATAACATGACTAACTGCGAAAGGTTACAGGGTTTGGGCCAGCTTTTTATGGCCACACAGCAGTACCTTTCTGCGGAGTGGAAATGTAACATTTAGCTTGTAAGGGAAATCTTTCTCAAGCAGGTTCTTATTCAAAGTTGCCTTAGCTTGGCCCAAAGTGGTGTTTGGGCTCTGCTGGAACGTGGAGGGGACAGATGCTAAAGGATAAAAGATACAAAATGAAAAGAACAAGCTTATCATAGAGGGGACATCCGAACATCCCCTTCTAGACAAGACCAAGAATGGAGAAACACTGAGCACGTTACTCAAGCAATATAAAATGAGCACTAGATCTGACTTCCATTAGAAAACATAAACCCTTTTCGGAATCTTTTCCCTTTCTTCCCTTTCCTTCCCCCAAAATGGCACTACAGCCTGCTTCACTTTTTCCAATCATACAGTGATATTTGGAAAGTTCCATTTACTTCCATTAAGAAAAATACAGAGAAGGAAAAAATACATAATAGTCATCTATCATTTGTCTGTGAGGCTTGGTTAGAAATGGGATTCTCCTCCTCCCCATGCAAAAACAGAAAACCTACAAAAAACAAAAAGCTCCTGTGTGTTATCTAAACGATTTAGGTATTGTAGTGACAAGTCTATTTTGCTCTAAACAGTTGAGCTGTATACACAAAGAACATTTGATTTTGTCAACTATGGGCGACAGAATGTTTTGCCCTAATCTTCCTTCTATTCTCTTTTGTCATTTATTTGTTTTGTCATTTACTTAACCAATTTGATTACTCGTCTAGGCACTCAGGAGACAGTAATGAGCAGCATAAATATCTTTGCCCTGGAAGCAGGAAATTGGGTAGGAAGGAATGATACAAATCAAAGAATCACAAAATGAGTCTCACAACATTTTAGCTCCCACATATAAGCATGTGGAATTTGTCTACGCCAGGCTTACTGCAATTAACATAATGTTCTTCCTTTCCCACTATGTCGTCACAATGACAGAATTTCATTCTTTACATTTGAATGATATTCCCCTGTGTATACACACACATTTCCTTTATTCACTAGTCTGAGGGACACCTTGATTGGTTCCATGTCTCAGCTATTTTAAAGAAATGCTAATTACTGATTGAATTACATATTCTATACATATATAGAATTATCCTTCTGTAAACCATAATATGTACAATTATTGCATGTCAATTAAAAGTGCTCAAACAAATTGAAATAAGTGCTCCAAAGGGGAATGTCCAGAGGGCTGGATTTTATCAAGGTCAAGAATGATATCTCTCTGAGAGACATCTAAGGAGTAGGGCAGATTTCGGGGAGGGAGGAGGTCCGGAGAGGCATGGGGGTGTTGTTCTTTTCTGATGCAAAGATGCCACCTGGGAGAGTGTGGGGCATTTGAGGAACCAGAAGCCTGAGCAGAGGCCAGAAAAAAGTGAGGTGGGGGCCTGGAGACTGCAGGGGCCAGTGCCCACTGCTCAACACGTCAGTGTTTCTCTAAGAAAGCCAAGGAGACATTAAAGGTGTTGTAAGTATTTAAGAATTGAGTGTATAGAAATAAATAAGCTAGCAACACAAACTCAAAAGTGAATTCTTGCCCAAATTATTCATTATTGCACGAGTACCCTCAGAATAAACCCCAGTTTCCTTGTGAAGACAGACAGTGATTCTTCTCTTCGCAGCCACAGAAAGTTGGCCCAAACCTAGTAACCTTTGTCACTAGTCATGTGGGCATGAGCCACCTGCTTCCAAACCACCAGGGGCAGGTCCAAGGCCCGCAGTGGGCCAGTGAACCCAAGTAGCCCTGGTCTTTCTAAATGGGACCCCTGTAGGAAAAGGCAAGGTGAGGGGCAAATAAACTTCACAGGCCAGGGAGGGGTGGGGAGTGTTCACAGGACACAGTGACAGCTGGAGACACTCTTCCTGGAGGTGCTCCTGTTCCATTTTGGGTGAAAAAGTCTTCAGAAGTCCCAGTCAGGGCACAGGTATCGGTGGCACTCTGAAGTTCTGCAGGGAATTTCTCAGGAGTGAGTCCACTGCAGGCCCTCCTCTCCAGATAATTACCTCCACTTTCAAAGTCTTTTTGTTTCAACTCTCTTTCTTTCCTGCCCAACTCCTACCAGCTGAGTCTCCTCAGACTCATACCCCAAAGATGTCCTGCCATCAGGGAAAACTCTATCAAATTCTTACAAGAAAAAGTGCTTCTGAAGAGCCCTGGAATGTTTTCAAGAATGAGAAATGGATGAGCAAAAACTCTTCTGAACCTTGTCACGTGAAGTCAGTGCCTAAGGAGAGCCCAGCATGACTGAAAAATTGCAAAATCCCACCAAACTGGGTGTGGGCTTGGGAGTTCCCAGAGTGCTGAGCGCAGTGCCTGGCACCTGGGATGGGAGCAAAGATGGCGACTGCAGCTGTTGCTATCAAAATCATTCCCCTCAGCACAGAGCCCTCTGGCTACCCACAGGTAACGTCTGATTGGCCCAACGCTTAGCTCCTGTCATGTGTCCGGGGGGGCTCAAGAGAACCAGGTCCAAGACTGAGTTAGGCGCTTTGCCTGATAAGAGATTGCTCTAACCAGGGGAACCTCGTTATGTCTCTGGTGGAATTTAGGTGTGTTTACCTTCCCGGCACCTTCCTCTGTAAAAAATATAATAATGTTTTTCCAAATTGTCCCTTGCTATTCAACAATAGCAACAATAGATGCTTCAGTCGCTTATAGAAAATGTCATGGTGTTTGCCACCTAAATATGTCCTCCTGTGCACTTCAAACCATCTCTGGATGGCTTGTTCCTCATACATGCTGCAGTGTTCAGAGAGTTGTGACCAGAAGGAAAGTCTTACATGTCCAGAACAGAGACAGCTTTTTCCTAAATAGCTCCACCCTCCGCACATGCACAGGATGCTTCTGTGGTCACCACACGAGTGGCCCTGGCACTGGGACACCACACACTCCACTGCTGAGGCCATTGGGTGAGCTCATGGGCTCACCTCTCAGAGCACTGACACACCTTTGAGGCAGGTGTTTCCCCTCATCCCTCAAAAAGGCGCCCAGCACTGAACTGGGACTCAGCAGCCTTTGTGAAATGAGCAGATCCCAAGAGCCAGTCAGGAAAGGAGGTCCCAGCCACACTGCTGCGGTGAGCGTGAACTCAGGCTCCAAAGCCATCGCACGTGGACACAGCTGGGCACAGCGATGAAGCCCACAGGCTGGAGTCACACACTGGTGAGGACCTGGGCTGGGACGCTCCACTGCCGAGCAGCTTGGGCCAAATGTCCTGGCCGCTCTGCCACTAAGCAGAGCATTGTGCAACTGTGGTCAAAACTGAAAGAGACGCTGTAATAGGTACCCACAACTTAGCGCGAGCCTCACACATAATAAAACCTTATAGTACATGTTAGGTGTTGTTGAAATTTATCTTAAATCTTTTTACCTCTGTAATAGAAACAACCAGTTTGCTATCTATGGTATTCACGGGTCACTATGGAATAGATGCTACAAGCTGACGTGCTCTTTGGTGGTGCAGTCAGGGTTGTAAGACACCAAAAGGCAACAGAGCCTAAATCTGTCTCCCAGTTGCACCCCACAGGGACGGGGGCTTCGGGTCACCACCCCAGCCTGCGGCGATGAGAGCTGGTGAAACCTGCAGCAGGAAGATGGCTCTCAGCGATTGCCCCTGAAGAGAACCCCGGGACCAGCCTCTCCTCCTTCTCTTTCTCTGCTTCCCGCTGCGGTGAGGTACAGAAGCCCTCGGCCCCGCGCACTTCCGCCATGATGTCCTGGGCCAGGCTGAGCAAAGCAAAACTGAACTGAACTGCGAAAGTAACGTTCCCTTTGTATAAGACGGTTATTTCACACAACGGGAGACTGAAACAAAATATTCACCTACAGAGCCTCACTCAATTCATCCACAGACAGGGATGCCGCTTGACGCAGGACGCGGCTACGGGAATGAAGTGATTCCGTGAACGTGGAAAACAAGAACAGCTTTGAGAAATCGGAAGCATTATGAAAAAGTTCCTGCACAGCTGGGCTCTGAGCATCCGCACCAAAGACTCCGCAGAGCGGGGTTCACGTGGTCCCTTCTTTTCTCCCGCCCCTCTCAGTCTCCCATATTTCCCCCCAGCTCTCTGGGTCTTACTTTTGCTTCCATAGCGAGGTCTACCTTGGGGTTTAGTCACCCCTCCTGCTTTGGCGTTCCTGGCCCCCTTTCCTCACACACACATTGCCTGCCTCTGTTTAACCTTCCTGGAATCAACCCTATATGCCTCCCATTGATGTGAGACCTCCCACAGTCCTGGGGGAGGTTTGCAGTCCCTGGGGGTGAGATCCTCTTGAAGTTTCCCATCTGTCACACTGACCAGACATGACCTACAAGGCCGCAGGCACTCTACCCCCTCCGTTCCCCTGCAGGGAACAAACACTGATGTCCTGCGTGTTCTTTAGGAAGAAGTACACCAAAAAGAACTCTCCAGAACTGTAAGATAAGGATGAAACAACCCACTCCTGTGGTGAAGGGCGCTTTAAGCCTTGGAGGAGTCTCTGACTGCTCTCAGGGCGCAGCCTGGCACCCACTCCGTGACTCACCTCCAGAGAAAAAGGTAGGGCTGCAGAAAGCAGACAGAACGGGCACCGGAGCCCCGCTCCGGGAAGGTCCCCGGTGCAGATTCAGGTGTGGAAGAGATCATGGTGGGCGGACGGTCTCTCACCCACACTGCCTCGACTTAGCTTCAGATTCTACAAAGGTCAGCCTGAAAATCAGCAAATGTCTCCTTCCGGTTTGATAGCTTTGACAGAGGATTCCTTCACGTTCCCGATGAAGCTACTTAGAAGCAAAATTCTCTTCTTATGATCCTTCTCCTTTCCCCCTCCAAGTAGCTCCTCTCCACGCCCCAGACCTTCAAGTTTCCAGGGAGGGGGTCTGCTAGAAGAGGCCCCTATCAACCACCTGCCAGTTCCAAGAGCCCCTGAAGGACACCTGCATTCCAGGGCTCAGGGCTCCTTTCTGTGCCCACTGAGCCTCACATCTCAGAGGTCCCCGTCTCTCCCCACACCACCACCAGTCTGTCCACCACAGGGTGGTCACCAGACTCAAGCTCATCAGTGGAGCACAGAAGAGAGAAGGGGTGGGGAGGGGAGAGAGGAGGGTGATGGTCTGGGCCCTCGAGGGCACTCTGGCTCTTGATTCTGGCCCCACCCCTGACATCCTGCAGCCCTGTCTTTGGGTTCCATGAAACCAGCCTGGATTTGTGTAATAAATTCTCATTCTTTGTCTACAGGTGATCTCCAATGCTCAAAACTATTGTTATGCTTGCACTGAGTCATTCCTTTGCAAACTTTTCTCTTTTCTTGGCAACTACTTCAATTTTTACCCCGCTAACCACGTCCTCAGTACCATCCACGTCCTTTAGACTAATGTGATTTCAGAACAGCACAGACAACACAGGCTAAGTTAATGAGTGTATCCTAACCCCCTGACCACAGCTGAAGGTCCAGGATGGGCCTATCAGCTATCAAAACCAGTTGGATGCAAAGGGGAATTTGATGAGCCTTCTGGAAGCTTCTAGAATGGTCCTCTCACTCACTTCTTGGGTGCTGATGAAGAAGCTTGTTGAAAGCCATATTATAACCACAAACAGTTGAAACCATGGGGAGACAAGAGGCCTCATCATCAAACTGCCAAATCAAACCATTCCCGAAGTCACCCTCCCTCACCATATCCAACAAAGCCCTTTAGCTAACAGTCCCAAGACACTAATGTGCATGTTTCCAAATGCAGTAACCCCAGCCTACCTCACAGCATTCCAAGAGAATGAAAAGTAATACAGGGAAGGGCTGCTGGACTGGAAAAATGGAGGCTTCTAAGATATTAGTCCTCCCGTGCCACTAATATCTGTGGAACCACCCGGGGGCCACGTTCCTTCCCAGATTGGAAAGGATCAGCTTCCAACACCCGCATTCTAGGATTTCAACTGTGGACCCCGAGTGCCAACTTTTTTTAAAATCTCACAGAGATAATTTATAATTACATATGTGAACGGCATGGAGTTTCAACTTAGAAACTATGACAATAATAAAAAGAAAACCACATCTTTCACATTATAACTCTTACTCGAGGCAAGAAGCTGAGTTGAAATTCTAACAATGGAAGGTGAGGAGAGGAAATGAGAGAAGCTACCTGAAGAGCTTTTAGCTGAGCTCTTTTTCACACAGCCAGTCCTTTAATCATGGCTGAGCTGTGATAACCAAGGAAGCCACAGGCCCACTTTGGACACACCCGGCCAGGGAACACCCTCCCCTTCAGCTGTGTGCTTGTGGTCAGCTCAGCAACGAAATGGGCAGCTGTCAGGTCTGTCAGGCCGTTCAAAGTCATAGAGTGCTGTGTTGAATTTAAGCTTTCAACTAGCTAGAAGACACTGATGAACTCTTACAAGTCAGTATTTGTTACTGATATATTATTTTGCAAGACTTTTTTTTTTATAATTGTCACAGATTGTTTTGTTTTTCCCTTTTGTGGCTTTGGTTACTGGTAAGAACATAAAACCTGCCCCAACCCTGAAACTCAGCACTGATACTCCAGGTTCTTTCACTGGAAAAAATAACAAAAATAAAACCCAGCATAATTGACTTCCACCACCAGGGGCACATACAAGATTGTGTGTGCACAGACACACAGATTCAAGAGAGATTTTGGACCAATCAGACAGGAATCAAGCTGAGACCAGACATGCCATATGGATTTACTTTTACTGGAGATTTGCAAATGTTCAGCTTTCAAGCGGGTCCCAGTACCATATTTTTCAAGAAGTCTCTTTTCTCCACAGCTTTAAATATCACTGAACTAAAGTCAAGCATGATCTCCAAAGAACAAAGCAGGAAAAGTTCATAGATCATCATTTGGTCAAGTACCAAGGGTGTATCATATGACAGGATCAGAGTATCAGGCCAAGTTTAAGACTAATGTCGACCCATGCTAGGGAGAAAATGCTGCACAAAAAATATAGATCATAAAGAAATATTATGGTGTGCTTGTGCATTTCTCAAATGCCTGTAGATTAGCCTAAAAAAAAAAAAAAAGAAAGAAAGAAAGAAAGAAAAAGAAAAGTTGGTTAGTTTAGTTAGCCAAAAAAACTTATTTCAAACAAAAAGTATCTTACAAGTCTCTGGACTTTCAGTTTCCAAATGTGAGAGTAGAAGAAATCAGGGTGATTAACCTGTCCAGCCTCCTTATTGTTAAAATTAATTTAAAACACAATAATCTCTTCAGAGTATTCAAAACTGGACGGTCTCATTTTGCAATATTTAAAAACAGGAATAACCTTCAGCACTAGAAGTCAGAATATTGATCCTGAAAGAGAAAGGGGAGGCTGTGAGGGGCTCTGGAGTGATCGCTGACCACTCGGCTGGGGCGACTTAAGCTCGGGACACTTGTGACAGCCCAGGTCCGGCATCCAGGACCACACACCTTTGTGTGTTCTGTTTGCATCCATTTACAAGAAGTGTGTTTCAAAAGGTGCACAGACCCTCAAGTTTAAGTCACAAAGCAGAGAAATAAGATGTCATTTGGTTTTCAAACCAATCCAATATTTAATTTAGAAAGAAATTAGCCATTTATTCACTTTTTAATTTATGTGAAGTAAAATCAACTTTTTTAGTGTAAACTTCTATGAATCAGACCATTGTCAGGAAGCATCCAACTTCCCCCAGATTTCCTTGTGTCCTCTCAGCCGCTTCCCACACAACCTTTGACAACCACTGATCTGTTCCTCTAATCCTGTGTTTTCCAGAGTGTCGCGTAAAAGAAACTCTCTAACATGCGGTCTTTGGACTTTGGCTTCTTTTACTCTGCCTTCACTTTCAAGGGATGCACTTGAAACTTATCTATGTTGCTACATGAGGCAATAATTTGTTCCTATTCGCTCCTGAAAGGTTTTTCCCTTCTGTAGATATTCAGTTTGTTTATGACTTCAAGGAAGGAAGAATATCTGAGATGTTCCCCATTTTGTTTGATTGTGAATAAATGTGCTATAATACCAGGGTAAAATCTTTACAAGAACAAAAGTTTCCAGGTCTCCTGGGTAAATACCCAGGAACAGCCCTGCTGGATTGTATCGTAAATGTATGTTGAACTTCATAAAAACGGCCAACTGTTTTCCCACATGGATATGCCATCTGCATTTCCACTGGCATTCCCGCCAGCAGATGATCTGCTTCCTTGCTCACACATAATAATATCTTTTTTTAGCCATTTTAACTGGTGATCATTTGACTGAAACTGTGTTATTTAAAAGGAAGAAATTACATATATTAATACAATTCTGCAAGCTGATAAAGATATACTTCCTTTAAAATAACTGAAGACAATCTGAATTTCTTTAATCACTGAATCATTTGCATTTGCATTTCTGTGTGAATTACTTGTTTAGGCACTTTGTCTATTTTCCTATTAGTATTTTAATGAGTAATTCGTAATTTAAAAGATCTCCTTGGTACTTTATGTAAATCAGGCTATTAATGGTCATTACATTGTAAATAAATTTGTTGGACTTTGAAGTTTTGTGCTATAAGGAGATTTCTTAAGATTACAGTCAAATTTCCAATTATTTTTCTTTATGGTTTAGAATGATTAAAAAACCCCTTTCTCCTCAAAGATTATGAAAATTTCTTACCAACATGTCTTATTATATTATGACTTCATTTTCTTCTGCGTAAACTAACTACAATTTATTTGGGACATAAGGACCTCAACAAATTGAGACTAAATTAAAGTTTGCAAGCAAATGTTGAAAAAAATCCTTATGATTAATAAACTTTCCTTTTATAGTTAGGATTTATCCCTTTCCTTTGATGCTATATTCCAGCTTTATAATGTTTGGAGATTTCTAACTTTACTTCATCTTTATTTAAAAGTAAACGCGCTGGGGATGGCGGTGCCTGTGTGTAATCCCAGCACGCACGAGGCTGAGGCAGGAGGAGTGCCACAGTGAGCTCCACAGTGAGTTCAAGGCCAGTTTGTCTCAAAAAACCAAAAAAATTTTTTAAAGTGAATGTAACAGAAACATCTTGGTAAAGTATATTATCAATATCTGCTCTCAACCTAAATAGTAGAATATAAAAGTAAATTTAAATGGCATAGTTTCCTTGTATAACTAATTGGTATCTCAACAACATCTTTTATTTAAAAAAAAAAACACACTAGGAAAATATTAATTCAAATGACAATAGTTGGATCCCAGTAGAGTCACATGCATGGTGTCATCATAAATTAATAGACTATGTTCATCATCGGTTAAATGATTCCTATTTCTCCCCCCTGAACTGAAATCCTATTATCATTACATAATAAATTATTATTTATTCTTAGGTTTATTTCTAGAATTTGAAAGACTTTCATATTTCATTTTATTGTGTAAATTATCTTATCCAAGAAAGTATTTAAGACATGTAAGAATATTTAAACAAATATCTCAATGTATACCAGCCAGATTAAGACACAGAACTAATGTATTTTTTAAAAGAATCTCCTACAAACCTCTCACTTAAAATAGGTTATCACCTGTTTTGTGATTAAGCAACCACAATTGTCATCATTTAGTAAAAATTTGAATGTAAATTGATAATGGAACATAGGTACAGTTCCAGTAGGTACAAACTACTTGTTTAATTTTTTATTTTTATAAGTAAATTGAGATTAAATTCTTTATTATGAAAGAGAATAAAATCATTATTCTTTGCTATGCAAAAAGATTTTTTAAGTAAATCAATCACGTGAAGAATATTTAAACTTGAAAAAGAAATCTCTTGGACATTTGGAAGCCTTTGCATGTACAAATGATATAGGCCTCTTCTGCTCTGGATGTCTGCTCTCAACACCCACAGGTGGCTACGGAAATTTCAATTTAATAAACACTAAATCAAACTTAAAATTCAGTTCCTTACTTATGCTAGCCACATTTCATATACCCCAGAGCCACATGTAGTAGAGGGCCACCATATGGGACAAACAGTTAGGAAGCATTTCCATTGCACTGAACATTTACTAGATCTTACTCACTGCCACAATGTGCAATGGTTTAAAATCCAGAAATCTAGACCAGGGATTGAGCTCAGTGGTTCCAGAGCCTGTGGTACAAGCACAGGGGCCCAGTTTTGATCCTCGGTAACCACAAATAACAATGCAGGGCATGGAGACTCACGCCCACCAGCAATCAGAACCACATACCACAGTGCCAGGCATGGTGCTCATGCCTGTCATCCCAGCACTCAGGAGGCAGGGACAGGAGGATTGCTGAGTTCGAGGCTGAGTTCAGGACCAGCTTGAACTACAAAGCGAGACCCTGTCTCAAAAAAACAAAAACTGAAAATCCAGAAATCTGAGGTATCTTTAGAAAATGCAATCCATACAGCTAAAACAGATGTAGCAAAGAGAGATAAGGAACTATACGAAGAAATGTAGTAGTAAGAACACATACTATGCCTTAACTAGATGCTAAATCTTGTAACGGTTAGCCAAAGCCCAACACACAAATAAACAAAACATTCAATAAATCATATAATTCTCCTGAAGGAGAAGGAAGTCCACACGTTTATTCAGCAAAACGTGCTGTCTTCAGGCAGTAATACTCAGCAATCAAGTATTATGGGAAACTATTTCAGACATAGTGCAGGCATCTATATAGTCCCAGCACTCAGATGGCCGAGACAGGAGGATTACATGAATCCAGGAGTTCAAGATCAGCCTGGGCAACATAACAAAACTCCCATCTCAAAAAATGAAAAAAGTAAGGGGGAGCTTATTCAGGATATAGGTTGAGCATCCCTAACTCAATAATCTGAAAGGCCTTCAAAATCCTAAATCAACCAGTCAGTAGAATCTGACAACCAGTCAGATTGTATAGAATCTATACAATCACCCTAAAATCCAAAAACTCTGTAATCCAAAACACCTCTGGTCCCAAGCATTTCCGATAAGGACGCTGACCAAGTATCAGCTCCACCCACGGGCAGCAGGACCGGCAGATGGCCTTGGCTGAGCCTTAGACGACCTGAGAGGTTGGATCATCGCTTTGTCACATCAGAAAAATCCGCAAAAACTCGTTGCGAAGCAGAGTCAATTTTCCTGGAGATCTCGCGAGACAATGAGGGAAGGATTCTACTGCATTGCGCGCTGTGATCTCCGGCCTGTCCAGCCCCCGCCTCTTCTCCAGTCTCTCTGCAAGCTCGCTGCTCCCATCCTTGCTCTCCTCACCGCCAGCCCGCAGCCCCACGCCTCCCTCCACGCTCCCCACTGGGCAGAGCTAAAGCTCACTGTGGACCCCATGCTGCCAAACCCAACCCTCTGCTCACCTCCCGGCCTTTCAGATTAACTCTGCCACCAAAGAAACACTCATTAACCACTCTGAATGATGCCTTTACCAGCAATATCGAAGATAATAAGAGAGGAACACAAGTGACAACCATAATATAACTTGGTCAAGGCAACTCTTTGAAAAATGACATTAACCTGGTCCAGATCATTTTGCTTTCTACCTGACTTTCTGGCAGTGGAGGCGACACAAACAAGAACCAAACACACGTTCGACGAAAGTTTTTGCTCTGGCACAACGAAGCATCCACGTTCGCAGGGGAGGGACACTGTCTTCTCCTACGCCACAGCTGGGGACTTCTGGAGCTCGAAGGAAACGACTCGCCCAGTCACAGAGACAGGAACCAACAGTTCCGCGTTCCAGCATTGTCCTCTGATCAGTTCCACGAGCCCTGCTGCCCGCCTGCAGACCGAAGCTCGGGAGAGAGCAGAACAAGAGTAGATTCTGATGGCGACACGAAGGCCGGTGTGAGTCACCATAACGCCCCCCTCCGAGGCAGGGCCTGCGGTGACGTGACGGATTTCAGGGACGTGGGTCCCCTACTTCCCAACTTCCTGGCTGCAGCAGGGAAATTAGAACCTACAGACCTGGGAAGGGCTGAAGAGCTCCTCGCTCAGCGGACTGCTCACTGAACAAAGCAGATATCTGGGATCCAGGAGGTGAGGTAACCGGTCTAAGGTGTCGGGGAAGCTAGGGGCAGAGCCAGAACGAGAAGTCAGGGTCGCCCCCCAAGCCCACAAGTTGAATCAGAGGCCACAAAACATGAGTCCGTATTGTGCTTTTAATTTTTTAACTGCTTGTTAAAATCTTAAAACTTAGAAAATTTCTGATTTTTTTTTTTTTAATCAGAAGGTTCAAGAACATAGAATAATGGCCGCCGCCTTCTTTTGGTGAACTACAGTCCCTGCCCTTGCCACATTTATTACACCCCACCTCCCACCCTGCGGCTTCTTTGCTTTCCTCCCGCCTGCCCTGTGAGTGACAGCGCCAGGGGAGGTACCTGGTACATGTTTGCTTTTTCCAACTAGATAGTAAATTTCCCGCCCGCTAAGAACATGTCTGACCCATCAGTTTTTGTCACTCCAGCAACAATGTCTGCCAGACAGCTGGCTCTGACTACACAGGAGTTCTCGAGTGAATGTTGCGTCCACTAAGACTAATGTCTTATGTTGCTATAACAGAATGCTACAGACTAGGCACTTCATAAATACTGGAAGTTTGTTCCACTCAAGTTCAGGAGGCTGAAAGTCCAATGCCAAGATGCCAGCATCTATCGGCTAAGGGCAGATGATGGTGACAAGGTGCAGGATTGTGCCAGCTCGGGTCTCTTCCTTGTCTTATGACGCCCCGGCTGTCATCATGGGGCTCCACTCCCAAGTGCCAGCCACACAGGAATCTGGAGACACATGTCTAGCACTTGAGCTCTGGGGGCAGGACCATAGCAGTGGAGCACTCCACTGAATACAGGCAGCAGTGGGGAGAAGCAGTCTCTTTCAGCTCCCAGGTCACCTCCATAGCCCCTCCTATCCCCTGGCCATCAGCGTCTCGCCACTTCCTGCTCCGACGGGCCCCACCTCCGCCCGCCACAACATAGATGCTAGACATTCGTCAGACTCCAGAAGACCCTGTGACTTGATCATTTCAGAGCACTGCTCACAAGCAGTTTTAAAGTCCAACGAGTGTAATTAGGCAACTTTCAATAAATACCAAAATCTTCCTTTTATTGAGAGAGAGAAAAAAAAATCCAGACTGACCGACTCTGTGTATTTCCTGCAATAATAAAGGAATCCGATGCAAGACTAAAACTTCAGGTGAGACTCCTGCAAGAGAATGTGGTCACATAACCCGAGCCTCCCACCCACCACAGAAGTGTCACGTTCAGGCTGAAAACTTGTCCATGTTGGAGGCAAAGCAAGGAACCACAGGGGGAACATAACTGTGCTGTGCAGTGAATACTGTACTTACAGATACACATAATGCCACAAGTGAGAAATTCTGAGAGTTGAAACTTTCAGAATCCAAATTTCATTAAAACAGCAGTTGCAAACAAAGCTGAATTAACTTTGACAGTGGTGCTTACATGGAAACATCTGCTGTTACACACATGTCGAGACAGCCAGACATCTAAAACCTAAGCATGAATGATCCATTGTTTAACCCACAAAAGGGCAAGCACGTGCAAATGAAAAGACAATGTGAAAAGGGGGAAAGAAAGAAAGAAAGCTAGCTTCTGATACAAATCCAGATAGACTTCACCACATATAGACAAGAGAATGGAAATCTGCGGGAGGAAAGCAGCAAAATGTAAAAAGGGCCATTCAGTGAGATCAGCTGCTTAAAACTGGAAAGAGAAAGGAAGGCGGGATTGTGGGACAGACAGAGCTGGCAGAGGCCCTGCACCAGGAGGACCGAGGTTCTCACCTCCCACGCCAATGCCCTATAGCTGCCCTCGTACCCCCAGTGCAAGGCCATGCACAGCCTGACCTCGTCCCAGACATTGTCCTCACCCCCAGAGGTATGAGATTCCCTGGTTGTCTTGCCAAGGAGGACTGCAAAATGCTAGAGATTGTTTAAAAAGCAAACATGAAAGCAGGCAGGTAGGTTAAAAAGATAAAAAGGACAAAGGTCAGAAGCCCTGGTGGCACTGTCTTCCGAGTTTCACAGCGATGGCTATGTGAATATCACTATTAGGATGAAGTGAGAAGAATACACGCCTGTTGTGACTCCGTTTGCTTCATGCTCTAGCCTAACCTGGCCCCTGAAATTGCTGAAGCAATTCAGTCAACAAGCAAAGCAAGAGGGGTGACTTTAGTCGTGTCCCCGCTGCCTCCTGATGTGGTACAGGGTGGGAAGGAAGAAGGACCATCAGGAGCCACTCCATCAAGAGCCACTGCGCCGATGCGCACAGAACCCACTATGGGCCGGCCAAGAAGAAGGCCACGGGGAACGGGCCAGGAAGGAAGCCCGTCCCCACAATGGGCTGTGTCAGTGACAGGCTGGAAAACAAAACTTAGCAGGATGGCTCCGAGTAAAACAAGCATACGCCTTCTCCAGCGTCACTCTACCACATTCACGGACGGGGCCACTGGCACATCATGACCGGGCGGCTGGACCAGGTCAAGAGGGAGGAAGCTCTCCCGCCCCAGCCACCCCACCATCTGTCCTGCCCAATGGGCTCGTCTTGCACCTTCTCTGTGTCTGCTTTCTGACTGGTCTGTTGTGTAACATCCTGGACGGTCTTCTCAGAAGTTCTGAGAAAGTACAGTCCCTGGGTTCTGCATTCCAGGCCACCAGCAGAGTGCCTCCACATACTCTTCCCACCTTTCCTCCCCTCTTCCTTTACACATGCCCTGCAGTCCTATTTATCTCAGCGCTCCTATGATGAAAGACCCTAGGCTAGATATTTTATAAAGACAAGAGGTTTATTTTGGCTCACAGTCCTGGAGCCTGAATTAAGAGCCCCCAGCTGAGTGGGGGCCTCAGGCTGCATCCTAGCATGGCGGATGACACCACATGATGGAGGTGTGAGAGCAAGACCAGGGAGAGGTACTAGGCTTTATAAGAACCTGCTGTCTTTCACAGAGACCAGCTCAGTTCTGCAAAACTAACCCACTCCCAAGAGAGGAGCACAAATTCATTCATAGGGCCAAGTCCCATGATGCTAATTACCTCCCATAACTCCGCCTCTTAAAGGTCTCACCATGTCAACACCACCACACTGGAGATCAAGCTTTCGGCTCATAAACCTCTGTGGGACAGACTCAGTCCAAATCATAGCACTACTCAAGAGGGGCAGGGCCCTTTCCAGAGTAAATTCTGATTCCTTGTCTCGGGAGAGCTCTTCTCCAGCTCTTGCCATACATGATCAACCCTCTGGGCCTGTTTTTCTTTCAACCCACAGCCTCTGCTTCAGGTCTCAGAAGGCCACTATCCCAGCAGGAAGAGCATACCACTTACCTCGAGGAGTTCTGGAACCGTTTGGAACTTACTTGAGGACAAGGACAGGTACCAATCTTCACAGTTACTTCCCTCAGGAAGCTAAACCAAGGTCTTCCACTCCCTAGGGACTTACTAGATGTTGTAATGTTCAAAGTTGAACTAGATTAAATTGCAAAATAATATGCTTTGAGCTAGCTAATGCCTGAGTTTAAAAACCATTCCATTGACCCTCCAAAGAAGAAATTGAGACAAAGGCAGATTATTGACTAGACTAAGAAGACACAATCAGAAAAGAAAACCTGAGGCTGTGAATTAATTTCCCTAGGGTTTAATTATGATAATCCTATTGCATAGTAAGGCACAATATTGATGTGTTGATTTTAGAATGTCTTTGAGAATACTGTCAGATTTCTCAGCCATGTGCAGAGAACCAAGCATAATGCTCAATGTTTATAGTGGGCCGACACACAGCCTCTAGACATTCCTTGTCATACAAGTATGTACTTTTTTAGGTGCTGGGGAATAGAACCCAGAGCCTTGCATGTGTGAGGCAAGTGCTCTACCACTGAGCTACACCCCCAACCCAAGTATGAAAATTAAAACAGTTATTATTATCTTTAGAGAAGCAGAAAATATTATGCAAAGACCCCACACAGCAAGGCTGCCCGGGCCCTGTGGAATCCCCACTCCCTGGCTCATGAATACTCAGTGTTTCTCACTTTATTCATGAAAATTTCATTTCACTCCCGACCTGTTCTCCTTGTGCCTTCTGAAAAGAAAGTCTTAAGTGTAAATGCCCATCTCACTGTCTCATTTCACTATCTAGTACTGATCTTGGTCAATGGGTGCTCAGACACAGGTGACAGAGTAAGACGCTCTGGCATGCTATGGCAAGCCAGTGACTAGAGAGAGAAATGACGTGCTGTGTACTTACAGAGCTAGGAGAAAGGACACTGGTATTTGTACAATGAAGACAAGCCAGACCAAGGACACAGATTTCAACATTACACAATGTGCACGTGTCCAAACATCACATAGAACTCCATTACTATGTGCGATTACATTTTTATGTATCAGTTCACTGTGAATCAGTTGGTAATAAAATACTAGAAGCCCTCTGATGGTACTCCACCTGTGCAAGCCTCCCCTAGATTAGCTGGGACTTCACAGGTCCAATGCTGTCTGTTTCCTAAATCAGAACAAGGAAGCAGCCTGCATTTTTTAGCCGATATGCTCTGACCCAAATAGTCCAGATATCCAGATGTTTGCTCCTGAGCAAGCCCTTCACCACACCTGTCTCTACAGAAAGGCCTTGAAAAGCCAGGACCAGCGGGTCTGGGTACAAGTCAAGGAGGACAGAAAGCGTCCACCTGCAGGCAGTCCGGCTTGCAATTTGTTGACTTCACAAGGTGTAACATTGATAACACATTCAGGAGAAGCTGTACTTTTTGGAATTTGTGCCTTTTCCACAGCCATCGATCCCCCCTGGAGCCGCAGTGAGCGCAGCTCCCAGTTGGATGACGAGAAGAAACCACCATTGTGTGACAGTGGACTGTGGGGCTGAGCTGGGGTCCCACAGATCCGGTGCAATAAATGTACTTTCAACTTAAAGGTATTTTTAACTCATAATGAGTTTATCAGAATATACACCAATCATAAGTCAAAGAGCGTATATAATTTAAAATGTTGAAATGAAATTATTCAGTCGTGTTGTAAATATTGATGCTCCAGCTTATTTTTAAATACATAAAAGCATGGAAATAAGAAGATCTAAAAATACTTCACAGAATAGAACCTCCTGACTGTGCAGCACGAGCGCAGTTATTCTGTCACCGTCGCTGAGCCACACGTAACAGCTTCCAAGTACCACGCCGTGTCCTTCCCAGGTCCCATTTTATTTCCTTTTCAAGGTGCACATTTCCTGGCAGTTAGGGAAGCGGACAGGGTACTACTTGTAGGGAGGTCAGATGAGCCTGCTGAGGCCTGGCCACCTCGCCCGGCAGGATCAGCTGTAGTTATGTCGCCTTTCTTGGCAACATTCAGACCACACAGTGTCATGAGATAAAGACTCACCTGCTCAAGAGCCTCCAAGGCCAGTCATCTGCCCCCCACGACAGAGCAAGCAGAACTTGTGCGGCGGAAACCACTGGCGCCCATGGCTTATCCACCAGACGTGGGTCCTGTCCCAGCTATCAGGAGGCATGTGCGGCATAATGACAGCACAGTCACTGGCCGGCCACACACGCACCACAGTGGTCCCCAAGGAGCACCGTGGGGTTGAGGCAGTCCTGTCACTCGGGACACTGCCATCGTGTAATGTCTCAGCACAGCTCACTGCTGTGTTCGTGTTACGCTGCGGTGAGCAAAGCTACCGCCGTGCCAGACCTATGAAGGCGCAGCATGTACCGTGTGACATAGGGTGCAAGGCAATGTTTATATGACCCCGTGTCACGGTTCATTAACTTGCTAACTACGCTTTTAGCATTACGTACATCCTCCTTCCACTGACTTTTTAAATAAAGTTTATTACAAAACACTCTCGTGACACCAGCTGCAGCCTCACCCATCTCACACCTATTCTCTCTCCTGTTCCTCCCTCTACTTTTCTTCCTCTTTCCCCCTCTCCATCTGTCTTCTTTTTACCGTACAGGGGGTTGAACCTTTGCACTGAGCTACACCATTTGCCTTTCTTATTTCTCATTTTTAGATAAGGTCTTTCTAAGTCACAAAATGCCCAGGGTGGCGATCTGCCTGCCTCAGCCTTCCAGAGAGCTGGGATTACAGGTGTGCGCCACAGCACCTGGCTCCCTATACCTCTGGACTGTACCAAGCACCTGAGTCAAGTGTTTTACCTAGCAGGGCGTGAACCTATGGCATGCACGCCGTGGCAAGCTGTTTGTTTTCCCTGAAAGCCCTAAAAGGTTCGCCATCCCCGCCTTAGACCACGTGGGTTTGTGCAAGTGGACTCTGTGATGTCCACACAGAGAAGAAATCTCCAAAACAATCTCTGCACTTCTGAGAACACATCCTTGTCACTCATTACCCATTCCTATTTACCCATAGGAAGCAACATTTCTTTCTTTTTTTTTTTTTTTTAGGTTTTTTTGAGACAGGGTCTTGCTTTTGTGGTTCAGGCTGGCCCCGAGCTCAGCCTCAAACTCACATCACAATCCTCCTGCCTCTGCCTCCCGAGTGCTGGGATTACAGGCGTGAGCCACCACGCCCGGCACTGTGGTATGTGGTACTGGTTGCTGCTGGGTTGAGTCTCCACACCCCAGTATTGTATGTGGTTACCGGGGAATCGAACCCGGGCCCTTGCGCTTGCAAGACAGGCGCCGGAACCACTTAGCTAACTCCTCGGCCCCGGAAGCAACATTTCTTAACTCATGGGTACACTGGGAGCCAGGACGGCACGGACCCTGCCTCAGCACTTGCACGCTGACGTTAGCAATCTTGCAGGGAAGCCGGAAGCTTCTCTCGGAGCTAACGCCACACCTGAACCAGGATTAGAGCTGAAGGAGAAAGCCTGGGGAAGCTGAGCCGCTTTGGGCCGGAAGTCAACTCCTCTGCCACCACAAGTACAAGCTCCTGTGACATCTGGCCCCCTAGTTAACAATGCCATCAACAGGGCCCTGCTTCCCTTCCACCCTCTAGACCTCTGGTCTGCTGAACAGAGAACTGCAGGGCAGAGGGAATTCTGGGAAATGTAGTTCCGGCTTGTGCAGGTCCAAGGTCATCGCCCAGGCGGCCTCTGCTGGTCTTTAAACTTCATGTAAGACTGTGCTCACCTCTGAGAGTTACTTGCAGCTTCCCAATTGATCGTGCTTATTGTTCCTTCTCTGCTCTTTCTTTTTTGGTGTTTATTTTTTGGAGTTTTTTAGAGAGCTGGGGTTGGAACCCAGGGTTCTCCGACTAAAAAAATCTTTGTCTCCGAGCACCAGCCCAGCTCCTCAGCTCTCTGCTCTCCCAACATGGCAGAGATGTTGGCATAGCAGAGATGCTCTCCGCGGCCACAGCATTTATCACATATTCCATATGCGTATCTGTGTACCTGTCTCTTCATCCGGCAGGCAAGGTCGCTGAGAGCGGCGACCATGTTTTCTCATTCTTCTGTCCCAGACACGGTTCCTGCACATAGTAGGTCTTCAGTAAATATGAAGCAAGGCTTTCAGCTCCTCAGAGCAGGTTCACGTCCAAACAGGAGCAAGAGTCAGTGTCATGACACGCTCGGTCAGGGCTGCAGGCGGTGAGTCTAGGACGGTGTCCCGAGCACAGGCGACTCCCAACACCGCCTGTGAGTCTAACCCCCAGTCAGTGCAGGGAGAGGGGCGTCACCACCCTGGAAAGGACGAAGAGCTGGCTAGCTGCCCTGAGCCAAGCCCCAGGCTCGTTCTGCTGCACTGCGCGGCCTCCTCTCCCCAGCACTGGGCTGTGGACCGCAAGGGCTGGACCGGCCTCTCTAACCGACTCCTAGGGCACAGAGGCACCAGGCGGACTCACGATCCTGGGCCCTGCGGCTGGGTCGCAACTGCCCCAGGCCTCCTTGTCCCTCTTCCACACCTGCCTGAGTGGACGTCCGGCCTCTGTGCAGGCCTCCCAAATGATCACACTTCACCCAAGCCCACCAGGGAGGGCTTCTACGTGGCCCTGACTTACCAACACCCCACAGCCTGACCTGATTTCTCCCTGGGCTCTTCCACTGCGAGGTGCGGGACCTGGGTAGACTGGCTGGAGGAGCAGGCTGGGCCCTGTGGACGGCAGCGTGGTGAGGTGCTCTTTGACTCTCCGTGCTGCATGATTTGAGCAAGCTGCCTCACCTGTCTGGGCCCTGCATCCCCAAAAGAATCCAACACCCGCTTCTCGCTGCCTGGGTGGAATGGAGGCCTGGGAAACACTGAGCGCCTAACCTCACTCGGTGTACAC
>PVIR01004018.1:0-41421 GCA_004026965.1 Petromus typicus
TTCAAAGTGAAAATTCAAGCTGTCAAAACTTAGGAAAAAACTGGAGTGATATTTTTAATAGAAAAATGGACATAGATAAAGAGTGAATTAGTGCGCTGGAAAGCCCAGAAAAGAATTCTTACAGAATCCCATGCAGGTAAAAGTTCGAGAGAGAAGCTGAGAGGTATAGGGAATAAATTCTCTTCTAGGCGTTCTGAGGCAGAATGGAGTACTGAAATAGTGAAGGGAGGACAGCTGAGAGTTTCCAGGACCAGGGAGACATCAGCTCTCAAACTGACACAGCCTCCTGCACACGTGAATACAGGAAGAAACAAGTGGAAATCCACGGGTGTAAGGATTAAAACTTCAAACTGCCAAGGGTCAAAGCTCCTAAAGAGGCTACCGAAGCAGACGACCTGGTAGGAACCGAGTCCAGCTGGCACTCGACGTCTCCTGGGAAGCCCTGGATGCAAGAAGATAATGGAGAACTCTCTTCATCACTGGTGGGAAACCATGGGGATTGGAGTTTTTGGTGAGGAAAATACAAAAATGAGGGCAACACAGACGTATCTTCAGGGTCTTACCACTCCAGAAGCTCACCAGCAACACACCTTCTCTGTAAGGCATGGCCCGGCATGGAGAACAGCCACCCCACCAGACACTGGCATCAAGCACCAAGCATGCGCCAAAGAGATTTAGCTTGGTGTTGTCTAAATATGATTCATACTTTTAAAACCAGATTGATGTCCCCAGTGCTGTTATGTGCAGAAGGGCCTGGGGCCGTACTCCTCAGAGAGAGAAAACAAGTATGCTCACGACCAACTTTGATAAGGATGTGTGGTTCTGTCACAGAGGATAATCCAGGTTCTAGTGTGTGACAGGGAAAGAATTTCCAAGCACACACCTGACAGCCTGTAGTAAGTAGCTCCACTGGTTGAAGGTTACGGGGCAGCAGGAACAGGGAGATGGGTGGAGGGAACGAGGATTTGAATGAGAGGGACTGTCATGAGTTCAAGGTCAGCCAAGGCTACACAGTGAGTTCAAGGCCAGCCTGAACTACATAGCAAGACCTTTTCTCAATAAACAAAAAACTAACAAAAAGATATGGGGCGGAAAGAATATGCTAAATCTTATGCAGATGAAAACATTTGGGTGGTTTCAAAACTGTACAGAAAACAATTCTCATTGTCTTCCCCCTTCTTAGGAAACATCAGTAGAACAGCATTCAGCAAACTCTGGGAACTTGCAGACTTGCTTGTAAGGAATCATTGGAACATCGTGTAATGACAAAAAGAAACTCTTTAAATTTCTTTCCTCTATATTTTTTCCAGAATCAAACACAGCTTTAAGCTAAATGGCAGGCATTGCATCACTCAACTACTCCCCCACCCCATTTCTTACATATAATACAAATACTCAATAAGCATGGCTGACTACTAGAGGTATTGATTTTGAATGCTGTATGAGAAATTAATGAAATTAATCCTTTACATTTATTTTTAATTTTTCCTCCAAAATATTATTTAACAGGAATGCAAGGGAGGAGGGGTGAGCAATGACTTGGCACAGCGGATCCCGCCCTGCCAGCCTAGGGGGATGGTCACCCGGGTGGGCTGGGCCAGGGCCGACAGGCGAGGAGGGCAGGTCCGGGCGTGGGCAGGCGGGTGGGCTTCCTCTGGGGGACTGAGTGCAGCACCATCCGCTTCCGGAGAAACTCATCACCCCTTACTACTAACAAATGTGCTCTCAATTTTTCAAGGAAAATTCAATATTTGAAACATTTCCCACTAGCTATTACAAAAAGAGGTCAATACTAACTGAAAAGCAAGAAACCCTTTCCAACAAGTGCCAATCGTTTTGATGTCTGGCAGTTCCTCGCTGACTTTCTCCAGCTCCTGGTGCTCGGTCGCTGCCTTGCACACGGAACAGCCTTTCACAGCTGATAGGACGAAAGCTGAATGCGGCCCGGGCACTGGTGAGGTCTAGGAGCTGAAGCCCTGAAATCTTTTGCGGTGCAGGTTCTGAGGTACCGACTCCACCTCTTAATGGCTCAGGCTTGTTACTAGATGTCTTTTCCCTTTGTTTCTTGGTCCTAGCGCTGATTGTAAAATATAAACGATTTCACATTCTGTTTGAGTTTTACAGCTGGACTCACACCCAGTCTGTTACAGCGTTACTGATGGAGCCGGGCGGCCACGCACACTCCCAGAGCCTGCAGCCCTCAGGCCGGCACCCAGAGCAGCTGGCCCGCCTCTCCCTGTTCAGGTTCTACACAACCTTTTTGAAAGGGAGGCAGCGTTTTCCGTGGTCTCACTTTGTGGCTCTGAGAAGAGTTCTCTGATGCCTCCGTGGACTCACTTCCGTACCTGGTGAGGGCGAGTGGAAACAAAGCCAGACACCCGGCCCTGCATTTTCAGGGATCCTGTTCGGTTGTGGTGAAGGTTGCTGCCAATCACACGAGGGAGAAGTCTGTTACTCTCATGCTCTTCCAAGAGCTCGCAGCCAGCGGCGGGTGACGGGTAAGGGCTTCGCTGGCTGCTGCCAAACCATCCAGCCTCTCCCTCCAACTCACAGGCCCTGCTTCACCCTGAGAGGTCGCCTTGAGGCCGGGCCTTGGTGCTTCTCTGGGGCCAGGACCTGGGGCCTCCTCCCCGCACCTGTCAGCGCTCCGGGAGCACCGGCCACCTCTGCACACAGACACCTCCTGTGTCTCCTCTAGGGGACCCTGTTCTGTCCTCTTTCAGGAGTTTCGTAGTTTCTAGCAAGGTGATGGCAAACTGTCTTGCTCTGCAGTGCGCTGATAGGTCGTCTTCATTTCAGCCTTTCCAAGAGCGCTTGGTTAATGGAGGAGGCAGCTACTTCCCCACAGGGAGTAGAACAGTTGTGGGATGTTGGAGACCCTCGGGGTGGCCACGTTGAGCAGAACGTGGAGTGGCACACTCTGCAGTGACACCAAGAACAGTAACGAGCCGCGCAGGAGATACATGTCATGTGATGGTCACGGTGCTTACAATTCACACTAGCAAGTGTAGATACAGTATTACAGGGAAAAAGATGATGTTCTCACGTAAGTTCCAGTGCTGGAAGTGAAGTACTGTGTGCTACTTACTACTGAATGGAGGAGTCAGGAGGTATGGAAACTCAAGCATTCTCAACAATTACATAATAATGACCCACATAAATACACCGGAACATTTTACGTTCCTTACTCCATATTCCTTAGCCTGATGATAATGTTTCTACCTAAAATATTTTTATAATTCCTCTCTGGAGCAGATCACAAGTGATTTATCCATAACAGACAAAAATCTAATTACCTTCATATTAGCCACACCTTCTCCAGACAAATTCTTAGTATTATCCAACTTGATCATTTGAGTGACAAGACAGATTTACTCTGAATACTGTTTTGATTTTTTAACAAACTATATCCCATAATCATGAGTACAGATGTATCACCACTGGTAACGTTTGGAAAGAGAGGTCTAATGGGCTGGCAGAAAGCCCAGCCAGCGGGAAAGCACATCCTTAGCATGTGTGAGGCCGGGTTCAGTCCCAAGCACCCAAAGGTAAAATAAAGTGAAAAAATGTCCAAGGCATTGACGGCAATCTCTAAAAAAGAGGCACTCTACCTTTCGGAAGGCTTCAGAGTCACTAGAAGCGATCTTCACTTGTCAACTTTAGTATGTGGGACAAATGGCTCATTCTAGATACGTAAATGTTGTTATATTCATGTAAAAATTATAACTTGATAGGATCTGAGTGAACTTAAAGGTGGTTCTAAAGTGAAGTCAAGGGAGAACAGATGCAGAATTGGGCTTCTGTGTTCAGGAAATGCCCCCGGAGGAAGCCCGGACCTCGCCAGCACCGCTGCACCCTGCGCAGTGCCAGGCCCGGGGAGTGAGCTGGCAGGCGAGCACGCGCACCCGCTCTTGTCAGATTCCTCCTCTGGATTCCTGCCAGCCCAGCAGGTGCCACAGTTTGTCGGATTAAGCCCCGAATAAATGTTCCTTACTGAGAATAAAAAAAATGAGCTCTGAGAGAGCAAGATAATAAGCAAAAGAAATAGGAATACAAGGGCAGCCTTTACATGTAAATGGCCTGATTTCCACCCACAGATGACATCAGATGTACATGTTGATTATGAACCCAATACGTTATAGCTGTGCAGGACTCAGAAACCTATGTTATTTAATAGCTTCATTGGGCGATTATTAAACCAGCTTGAACATTAACACAGAGAGATTAGGACACATTATGTACCAGGAGACCTTGGGGCCACCTCCAAGTGTGGAACTGCATGATGACTCCCACTAGCCCATAAAATATTCATGGAGGTGCTCAAAGATAACACCTGAGCTAGAAAGAGTAAAGTGAAAGAACTGCCCACAATCTTACATTTTACTAAGGTATGAATTGAAATAAGTTGGGCCTCACATACATTTCAGCAAGCATATCTACCACTGAGCTACATCCCAGCCATTAAGCTGATAGGCTTTTGAAGGTGATTTGTTGGTGTTTGTTAAAATTTAAGTGTACACAGTTGTCTGTCCTCATGATCTTATGTCAAGAAGTTGATCCTACTGAACTATTTATCTAAGGAGACAAATATGTGTCATATCTGCAAGGATGTCTGTAGTAAAAACTAAAATTATGAATAATAAACCATCTATAAATATTATGGAAATTCGAGATACACACAGAAACAAACTGTAGGTGCACATTGTCTGATTTCCTTTGGGTTTCTAAAAAAGTAATTATATATATTAATATGGCCATAGAGAACTATACACCTATAATCCCAGCATCCAGGAGACTGAGGCAGGACGGCTCCTGAGTTTGAGGCCAGCCTAGGCTACATACTGAGCTGAAGGCCAGCCTGAACAACAGAGTTGTTCTCAAACAACAACAAACATAAAACAAAACAAAACAAAAAACAAACATATGGCCACAGAAAAATATCTCTAGAGGTTAAGATTACAGAATGTTTTCAGTTTTAGTATTATGTTTAATCTATAAGCATCTATAAATAACAATGATATATTAACAACTGAAATAAATCGGAGAAGGTCCCTACCAGATAACAAGGTAAGAGAGGTGTTCTCTCAAGAGGAAAAGAGATACCACTGAATGCTCAAGTGAGATGGAAGCAGGCAGGAGGTTGCAGCAATCATTCCCGAGTGGTTGTTTGTACACCAACAGTTAGGATGGGAATTCAATTTGTCCCGTCTTCACTGAGCAATGTGGCACAGCTGGCCTTCTGTAACCTTGGGCTCCACATTAGCTGATTCAACAAACTTTGGGTCAAAGATGTAGTTAAGACCAGGAAGGTTTTGTTTATACTGAAGCTGCACAAGCTTTATTTCCTCTTCATTACAGAATGACAGCTATGTATACTGCACTTAAATGTCATGTATGTGAAGTCATCTAGAGATGATCTAAAGGGTGGGGAGGATGTGCGTAGGTGTGCTAGGCTATACCATTTTATGATAGCAACCTGAACACCTGCAGATTTTAGTACCCTTGGAGGTCCTGGAACCAGTCGCCGGCTAATAAAGAAAAATGACTATAATTACAGGGAGAAATGCACTATTTTTCGTAATTTAAACTTCTCATTATTCCTGAGAAGGTCCTCTTACTCCTTCCCCATCTTATTTGAAATGAACCCAAGTGTAAGTTCAGGCACATCTGCCCAGTTGTTGTGGATGCTCACTGAAAGAAATGCACCCCAGATTACGTGCATCTTTAACTAGATGTGTGCAGCAGTGAGACACACACACACAGACACGCACACACACGCGCTGTTCCGAGGGAGACTGAGGCTCACTGTTCTGTCAGTAAAAGCACCGATGCTTGCGTTACTAATCACACTGCACCCTACTTCTAACCACAGCGGTCTTTGGGAATACACTTCACTCTTCACGTTTTGCTCACCAGTCTCTCCCTTTACACACTGTTACCTCTGAATTCACGCAATTGGTTTGGATCATTTCTATAACATAGGCCACTGCCTGTTTAATTTGCCAACCTAAGGCTTTTATTTCCAGTCTGAAAATGCTCCATTTAAAAGGTGCACTGAAGGGAATAAATGTATGGAAATGGAACTGGCCCTGCAGTCTCACGTGTGGGCAGATACAAAGGACATCTGTGTAGTAGGGATCCAGGAATCAGATTACTCGACGGTCCTGAGTTTTCTAGGATGGTAGAAGCAGCGGTGTGACCATGGAAATGTTCCTTCCAGAAACACAAATTTAAACACAACCTCAAAGCCTAGAAACACAAGAAACCTGGAGCTCTAGCTTCCCGACGGAGGTTTCAGCATGACCACGACACAGGGTAGCTGACAAGAAGTCCCTTCCAATACACAGAGAAAAGCACCACAAAGACACAGCCTTTTGCTCTTACCCCAGGCAAGACGCCTTTTATTCTGCAAAACAAAACACTTGTCAGCAACTCTAGAAATGAACTACCTACTTGTCCAAAATTTTCTCAAGGACTATTATTCAGTAGGTCGATGCACTCTGTGGATAATTGATGTATGGGATTTAAATCTTAAAGTCGTATACTTTTTATCAACTGGTCAATATAGAAATGGTCCTCTGGGGTACAGAGATCTCTCCAGCCCTAAACTTAACTGGAAACAACTAAAATTTGATTGAATTAATATAAAAACAACAAAGCTGGAGGAGAATGGACTAACTGTGCTGAAATTAGACAAATATATGCCTGTTATGTGACAAGCATGATTAATGCTAAGCATGCTCCTGCCAATGAAGAGAGACAAGCTCTCTGAGACCACACAATTTACACGTAACTTGGTGGCCAACTATTAGAGTACAAGGGGCAGTTGTGCATGTGCCGGGGTGGGTGAGAAGGAATTCCACAGGGCAGCGAGGTGAGGGTGACTGTGAGTTGGACGTGCAAGGCCACTGGACACTGAACAGGTGTGAAGAAGCTACCCTCTGTGCTGAGGCTTGTGGGCCAGCGAGAGTGAGCGGGACAGGGGAGGAAGAGCTTTTGGCACGAAGCAGCAGCACAGCGGCCACAGTGGTGTTGAGGCAAGGACAGAAGAGACAGCGCCACGAAAGCTCAGCAAGTTGTGCAGGGCTTAGAGGACACACAAAGGTTTGGATTTTGTTTTACATAAAATAAGAAAACAGTTCATTGAAGAGAAAGTTTTGTATTACCTGTCTCTGTACAAGGATCTTTTTTTATCTATCACATACCCCAAGTAACATTTGGGCCATTCTTTTAAGATTATGATACACAGTGTATTAACGATTGCTATCTTCCAATTATTTTCTTTCATTTTTTCATAGATGTGTACTTTATATATTTCCCTTATTACAATCTCCCTGTATAACATTGATATATGCGTGGGTTAAAAAATAAAGTGATAAGGGCTGGGGAGTTAGCTCAGTGGTTCCGGCGCCTGTCTTGCAAGCGCAAGGGCCCGGGTTCGATTACCCGGTAACCACGTAACAATACTGGGCGTGGAGACCCACACCCAGCAGCAACCAGTACCACATACCACAGTGCCGGGCGTGGTGGCTCACGCCTGTAATCCCAGCACTCGGGAGGCAGAGGCAGGAGGATTACTGTGATGTGAGTTTGAGGCTGAGCTCAGGGCCAGCCTGAACTACAAAGGGAGACCCTATCTCAAAAAACATTAAAAATAAATAAATAAATAAAGTGAAAAGCAATATCTAAAGAAATAACATTCAAGGCCCTTTGCTCTGATTAATGTCATTATTTTGTTCCTTCAAGGGGAAAAGAAGTGGAAGCAGAGACAGGTGAGAGATTGTGGCTTAGCCTGGGGCGGCCAAAGTGGAGACGACAGTAAGAGAAATTCTATAACATACACAAATGCTATGGTAAATTCAACCAGCAGTACTTGTCTTCTTTTAGTCTAGATTAATTAGTTGAAAAGAACATCACCACAGAAGTGTGTTGGCCAAAGCCTTTATGTTATTTTAAACTGCAGGGGCAATAGATCTCACCGACAAGCAGAAAAATTCTTCTCCAAAGGCCAAAAAGAGACAGTGTGAAAATACACAATAAGCCACTGTAGAGATGCTCAAAATAACAAGAAGTATAAGATGTTCTTTAGTTCTGGGTAAATAAAAATCTGAAAAAGTCCTTTCATTTCTATTTGTTTAATAGACTTTGCAACAAAGCTACTTATGGAGACCTGGTAACTAGTAAGGGGTCAAAAGTAGAATGTGAAGCTGAGTGGGGTGATGCACCTGTAACCCCAGCACTCAGGGTGCTGAGGCAAGAGAGACGCCTTGGGTTCGAGGCCAGTCCAGGCTTTAAAAGGGAGTTCATGGCCAGCCTGAACCACACAGTGAGACCCTGTCTCAAAAAATATATATATAGCACATCAGATATGAAAAATTAATCACTTACCGTGAGAAATAAAATTCTTGTCAAGACTGAGAAAATATGAAAGGCATAGCTGAAAACATACGAGTGGGCCGGGGATTTAGCTCAGTGGTTCCGATGTCTGCCTTGCAAGCGCAAGGTCCTGAGTTCAATCCCCAGCTACCACATACAAAAATGCTGGGCATAGTAACTCATGCCCACTAGCAGTCAGCACCACATACCACAGTGCTGGGTGTGGTGGCTCACACCTGTAATCCCAGCACTCAGGAGGCAGAGGAAGGAGCACTGTTGTAAGTCCCAGGCTTGCCTCGGCTACAGTGAGCTCAGGGCCAACCTGAACTACAAAAGCGAGACCTTGTCTCAAAAAAAAAAGAGTGTTTTAGGGGGCCGGGGAGTTACCTCAGTGGTTCTGGCGCCTGTCTTGCAAGCGCAATGGCCCAGGTTCAATCCCTGGTAACCATACACCATACTGAGCATGGAGACTCACACCCAGCAGCAACCAGTACCACGTACTACAGTGCCAGGCATGGTGGCTCACGCCTGTAATCCCAGCACTCGGGAGGCAGAGGCAGGAGGATTGCTGTGATGTGAGCTGGAGGCTGAGCTCAGGGCCAGCCTGAACTACAAAGCGAGACCCTGTCTCAAAAAAAACCTCAAAACAAAGTGTTTTAGGAAGAAAAGTTTGGAACGAACATAATTAGGATGGGTGATGTAGCCTAACGTATTATTACAGTAAAATATTTCTCCTATTCGAAGTAGAAATGCAATGGCCATCTAAACTTAAAGAGATGTATACCAGTGGTTTCCCCTGCCCTGCCATGGTTTCACAGCCGTATACAAGGGGAGTCTGTGCAGTACAGCTGGAGTATAGTGAGACAGACTGTGCCAGCGACGGTGTCACATTAGTTACACTGATGACTGCAGGAATCTACTTTCCACAGAAACCCACGGCCTCCATGAGACACCAAACCATTTCAAAGCAATCTGTCAGAAGACATACAAATTCTCATTCTATGTTCATAAATTTGGCACTAAAATATTTACACAAGTTTTTCTTAAAATATTTATACAGGTTTCCAGTTTTGGGTGGACCCTGTATGTTAATTAGCTAAAACTGTAGTAGTCACAGTGCACTAACCTACTTTTTCCTTTACAAGAACTTAAAAGGAATTTTTTTTTAGTAGATAGTGTATATCCAAGACTCACAGATGTTCAGCTTTGCTTTTTGGTATATCCATTTTTTTTTTTTTTTTTTTTTTGAGACAGGGTCTTGCTTTTGTAGTTCAGGCTGGCCCTGAGCTCAGCCTAGGAACTCACAGCAATCCTCCTGCCACTGCCTCCTGAATGCTGGGATTATAGGTGTGAGCTACCACACCCGGCACTGTGGTATGTGGTTCTAATTGCTGGTGGGCCTGAGTCTCCACATCCGGCATTGTTGTATGTGGTTACTGGGATCAAACCTGGGCCCTTGCACTTGCAATGCAGGCACCGGAACCACTGAGCTAAATCCTCGGCCTTCTAGCTCCATTTTAAACTATCTTTAGCCCCTCCAGAATATAAAAATTCTACTTTTTATTAAAATCACACAAAGTAGGTGCTCCCTCTTTTGTTTGTTTTTGAGATAAGGTCTTGCTGTGTGAAGATCAGGCTGGTTTTGAACTCAGTATGTAGCCCAGGCTGGCTGCCTCAGCCTCCCAGGTGCTGGGATCACAGGTGTGCCACAATGCCTTCTTTTTTTTTTTTTTTAATAGATGAAAAAACTGACACTTGGAAAGATTTAAGTAGTTTTCCCAAATTACACAGCTGGCCAATTATACATCCTGGCTTGAACTGATAAATGTCCCAACCCAACAGATTACCACACATGTACCTCAATCCAAATGTGATCATCTGCTTGTGCAACAGAAACCGTTTTAAACCATGTAAGTTCTAAAACAAAGGAAAGTGGTAAGTATGCTGCCTCTTTGGGGCCTTACTTTTGGAAGATTTCTATTAGGTGTGCTGTAAGATTACATGATAAGAACAAAATCATGCTGGTCCTTTGGTGCCCTCTTATGGAAGTACTTAGGTACACAAAAATCCCCAGCCAGTAACTAGTCTCTGCTGCATCCTAATTATTTCAGGTGTACCACGTTTAACAGGACAGATGACTTTCCAGAACATAACATTACAAAACTGGTACAAAATGAATCTTTGTAGCAGTGAGCTGAAAGTTTGATCTCCTGAATCTTTGGTATGTACTATGTTTGATCTTATGGAAGTCCTATGATGGTTTAGTTAAATGAATAATCACTCTCCAATTTTAGTTCATGGTAAACAGATTTGGGTATATTATTAAAAATAAAACTGCTTATAAAGTTATTCACAGTAAATGCATAAATTTGTATCACCATCTGAAGTTTTGCTTAGTCACCTGTTTCAATTATCTTTGCCTTTTAAAAGCTGAAACCTAACAAATAGTCAAAATGAATGGTTCACATTTGTGCTTTTTATAGTTTTTGCAGTCTGTGACAATTATCTTTCAGGATAAATCAAGGGACTTGAACTCTGTCACAGACAGATCTGATCACTTCTCAACAAAATCTGTGAGAACAACATTGCTTAAAGCTCCTGCGTTGTCTGCCCAGCTGATTCAGTTCTGACAAGGCTGCTAGCAACTAAATATTAGAGCCCACCATCTTACGAGAATGCAAAGAGTGAGCTGCTTCCTGGCTGAGCAGTGGGAGTAGTGGGTCCAGTAGCCCCGCGGGAGTGGTTTTCTGCAGATGGTCTTGCAGAAGGAAATTTCCTCAGGCTCTGCACAGCAGCAGCTGGGTCCGAGGGACTGGCCTCACCCGGCTCTCTTCACCACTGCTGGGTAAGGACAGGGGCCTCACTGTATGTCACTCCCAGACACATACAGAAAGGTTCCTGGTACATTCACCAAAACTAGGGTCAAGGATTTAGCTCAGGGGTACTGCACCTACCTTGGAGGCCCAAGGGCCCGAGTTCTATCCCTGGTCTGCAAAAAAGCAAAACAAAACATTGACCAGAACTACCCCTGGACCCTGCAGTAACCCCACTCCGACAGCCATGCCTGGTTCTTCTAGGCTTCACTCTTCGTGTCTTCCTTCCCTTTCGCAGTGGTTTCGCATAGGCCAGGCTCTTACTTTCCTCCCATTCACTCTTCTAACACTGTCTTTCTTTGGCATCTACCACCACGTGTAAGCGCTACGTTAGGACCGAGGTACAGTGGCTCTCACATGACACGGTGTAATTTCATGTAGCTTATTGTAAACACACTGACTGTCTGACAAGGCTTAACTGGGGAAAGTAAGGTTGCTTTAAGAAAAGAATAGTCCCAATTTACGGTACCACTATGGGAAGGCTACCATTTAGAGACAAGCTCTCGGTGGAACCAGCTCTTACTCCACCTGAAGACTAAATTGTTGTAATCAAAATGAAGAGTGGGAAAAGAAATCCAGGCAGCAGAAACAGCAAAACTAGCCGGAGGAAGATGAAGGATAGAACACTTCCGAGTTGACATGAAGACTGTGAAAGATGAGACTGGAAAATAAGGAGGCTTAAATCATTAGACCTCACAAGTCGCACTGACAGGCATGACTTTATTTGAAGTGCTACACTACCATTAAATAGTTTTAAGTAGCAAACTGACATGATCTAATTTGGCTTTTTTAAAAGCTCACTTCAGTTTTTTGGGGAGAACTGTTTGGAGCAAGATAAAAGGGCAAGTAGAGAGATCATAAGAAGCAATTTCAGGAGTTTCAAGGAGACAGCTTTCGTTAAGGCAGTGACAATGGAACAAGATTGAATTCACAGTATGTTTCCGTGGAGAAGTTAAGAGCTTAGCGAGGAGAACAGGGAGACTGCTGTGAGCGCACGCGGGGTGGGGGTGGGGCGGGATAGGAAAGCAGCAGGTACTAACACCCGGAAGAGGAGGAGCCAGTGTGGCCGGAGGGTCTGAGAATCCAGCCCGAGTCGCACGCTCTGTAAAGTGAGACACCCAGGTAAATATGCCAAGCAGCGTGCACAGGACTCACAAAATAACGGAAACGGGCGAGGTCACTGGGAAGGAGCAGCCAGGAGAAGGCGTGGCGCTCAGCCTAGATGGAGAACACAGAATGAGTCAAGATCAGGGCCCGTAGGAGGCCCGCGCAGAGCTGTGCTATGGTCCACTGCTAGTGACAGCAGCTGGTAATGAACGTGGGGACCTCAGGCCTGACTCCTTTCTTACCCCTTGCCTAGTCTGCCATCTCGGCGCATCAGTGCACCCACAGCTGTAGCTGGTACTACTGTATCAAGAGGCCCTGAACTCTCCATTGCGTTGCAGATGTCAGATATTATGTCCTAGAGACAAGAAAAATAAAACAGCAACCGGGTGATATTGTTAGCAAAAGCCATGTATTTCCACAGTTACAATTTTTAAAAATTGATATACATTTACTCAGAAAACATTTCTTCACCATATACACAGAAAAGTACCAGTGGACTTTTCCCAAATACATCCTTCATCAGAAAGTCAGCTATATATTTTAAAATACAGGGGCACACAGAGGACAATGATTTCCATTAAAAGTGTGATTTACATTAAAAATAATAGGTTTACTGTTTATACTCTAAGTGAATCAAACATTTAAAAATTGTTTCCATTTTAATCTTTTTCACAACAAATATTGATATAACGCATATAAGTAAAAGCGCTTGTGATATATAGTTTTTGGACTTTGTCCACAGTTCCTGGCTCATAAGTCCCTCCCCAAGGCAGCAGGTCAAAGAAACTCATTTACATCTGTCTTTCTGGAGCTGGCCTTACAGATTTTTTTTTTTTTTTTTTGAGACAGGGTCTCACTTTTGTAGTTCAGGCTGGCACTGAGCTTGGCCTGGAACTCACATCACAGCAATCCTCCTGCCTCTGCCTCCCGAGTGCTGGGATTACAGGCGTGAGCCACCAGGCCTGTGGTATGTGGTGCTGATTGCTGCTGGGCGTGAGTCTCCACGCCCAGCATTTTATAGACATTCTTCGACCTACCCTGAAAACAGCTGATCATGAAACTCCATTTCAGAGGGATCTGTCCCCTGCTGGGGAGAAAGAACTCTACAAAGAGGCCACCGGGCTGATCTCCCACTCAGTCTCTACTGCTCCACTAGGCCCTTCGGGTCCAGTCACCTGGCTAAGTCGTCCATGTTTTAATCATGTTTACACAACAAAGTCCTCAGGAAACCCCAAAGGAACAGGGATCCGACGGCCAAACACACGGCGGCTCCTGGGGCTGGCACACCAAGTTCAGTGCCGCTCCCCATGTGCTCACCTGCACCACGCCTCCCTGTTATGTATCCCAGTTAATGTCCTCTTAGCTGAGCCAATGTCGCCTAGAGTTCTGTGAGACACCAACAGAATCTGTGGGCAGCGTGTGGAAAGCGCACAGCCGGTCACGCAGAGGCACGGGCCAGACGACCTGGGCCTGGTGCCTGGCATCGGAGAGAGGAGGAGTCCTGAAGATGAACCCTCAACCCGAGCCAGTGCTGCCTCAAGACAGTCAGGGACTGGGCTAAGGACACCACGTGGTGTCTCCTGCAGCGCACGCCATCTACGCACATCTTGTGTAAGAGGGAGAGTCTAGGAGAAACCGAGCTGAGCTGGTTTTCAGTATTTTCCTCAGGGCCCTTCAGTGATTGTTAAAGTGTTTTTTAAAGGTTCCTTCAAACCACTGTCATTGGTTCAGGAAGGGACTGAGAATAGCCAAAGGTCAGTTAAGGTGGCTTTGTGAGTATAAATGCCTCACTTAGTACAATGCTGTAAGAGGAAGAGATTAAATCCTAGTGCTGTAACAGAATTCCACAGGTTGAATAATCTGCAAGTAACAGAGATTTATTTCTTACAGTTCTAGAGGCTAAGAAGTCCAAGCAAAGGCAGCTCTGGTGAGGGGGGCCTCAAGGCTGGCAGGTAAGGGGCATTAGGTCTGGAAACAGGAAGCGTCTCCAGGGGACACTAGCTCATTACGGAGGACATTAACCAGAATACCAGGGGAGCATCTGACCAAGGGGTCTAAGGAGAACTACCTTAGTCGCTTTCACAAGCCCACCGGCAACGACCCAGGAGCCTATCTTAAAAGTGACACCATGTGCCAGAATTGCGCCCCGGGAAGACAGCCTTTGGCACAAAGACCCATGGCAGACCTTCAAGGCGTGTACAGACCATAGCAATGACACACAAAAGAAAGTAGAGCAAAGATACAATCTCCAACTCCACAGAATGAGTACAGGCTGGAAAGATTTGCAGAACCATGATATACTACTACGTTAAAATTCCACTCGAGGGGCAGGGGAGTTAGCACAGTGGTTCCGGCACCTGTCTTGTAAACTCAAGGACCCGGGTTCAATCCCCAGTAACCACATAACAATACTGGGCATGGAGACTCACGCCCAGCAGCAATCAGTACCACATACCACAGTGCTGGGCGTGGCGGCTCACGCCTGTAATCCCAGCACTTGGGAGGCAGAGACAGGAGGATTGCTGTGATGTGAGTTTGAGGCTGAGCTCAGGGCCAGCCTGAAATACAAAGTGAGACCCTGTTTCAAAAAAAAAAAAATCCACTCGATGAACCTCTGCTTGTTGCCGTTTGGAGTTGGATTTAGCCCCTTTTTAGGAAGCAAAACCTTTATTGCCACACTTTAGATATATATAACAATACTCATCATAGGGAATTTGTACCTGCATATAATGTATTTTGCTTCTTTTCCTCACACCCCACTCTCGTGTACAAAGGCTTCGTTTCCATGGTTTCCCTGTCCCTTCCTTCCTTTCTCCCTCTCCCTCCCTTGTTCACCTTCTCTTCTGAACATTTCCTTCCCATTTCCCAATATCTATTATACATTTTGGTCCTTATTTCCAATGGTGTGGTTGTGTTAAATAAATAAATAAATAAATAAATTTGGGCCAGGGATTTGGCTCAGTGGCACCGTGCCTACCTTATTTTCACTTTTGGTTTCTCACACTAAAGAAACAATGTGGTGTTTAAATATACGTGTTCAATTTATCTGCTATTAATCTCAGAGTATATCCACTTAGCTAGGAATATCTCAAGCTTATTTTTCTTCATGGGTGAGTAGTACACCACTGGATAAAAAATGTCTGTTTATCGGTTGATGGAGATCTGGGCTGTCTACAAGATTCAGTTATTATAGGGCCAGGGATTTAGCTCAGCCCAGGTTGATCCTTGGTAACCACATACAAATGCGGGCACGGAGACTCATGCCTACCAGCAATCAGTACCACACACGAGTGCCGGGTGTGGTGGCTCACGCCTGTAAACCCAGCACTTGGGAGGCAGAGGCAGGAGGATTGCTGTGAGTTCGAGGCTGATCTCAGGGCCAGCCTGAACTACAAAAGGGAGACCCTGTCTCAAAAAAAAAAAAAAAAAAGAGACTTAGCTCTTACAAATTGTGGCCTACTAACATGGGTGTATGCATATTGCCGTGATTTGATGCTTTTAATTATCTCAGGAAGACGCCAAGAAGGGGAGTCGCTGGGTCAAACAGAGCCCCTAGTTTCAGTTTTTTTAAAAAATATCTATACTGATTTCTTTGCAACCATCTATACTGTCAACAGTGGAAAAGGGTTCCTCTCCCTTACAGTCTTGCCAGCATTCATTATTGGTTGATTTCTTTATAGCAGCCATTCTTCCTGGAGTGAAATGGAATCTCAGCATTGTTTTAATTTAAATCTCTCTAATGACCAGTGATGCCAAACTTTTTTTTCATTTATTTGCTATTTCTATTTCTCCATCTGAGAAGTGTCTATTTCAGATGCCTATTTTTGGATTAGGCTCTTTATGGAAGATTTGATTTTTTTGAATTCTTCATATATTCCAGGTATTATTAGTCTAGACATTATTCTAGATATTACTCTAGTCTGGAAAAAAATATTTCCCATAGGTTCACTCCTTCACTCAGTGGTTTCTCTGCTGTGCAAAACCTTTTAATGAGATCTTAGTTGTTGATTCTATGTGATATTTCCCGTGTGACTGGGGTTTTGTTCATAAAGTCTTATCCTACATCAATGTCTTAAAAGGATTTACCTATTCTATTTTTTAGCAGATTTAGTGTTTCTCGTTTAACATTTAGATCTTTGATCCATTTTGTTTTAGGCTAGTACATGGTAAAAGATATATTTCTAGTTTTAGTCTTCAGCATGTGGAAAGCCAGTGAAGATGTTTGGCTCCTTTGTTAAAGATAAGGCTTTAGCACACTATTTTTTTTTTTTAATTTTGTATTTTTTTGAGACAAGGTCTCACTTTGTAGTTCAGGCTGGCCCTGAACTCAGCCTCAAACTCACATTACAGCAATCCTCTGCCTTTACCTCCCAAGTGCTGGGATTACAGGCATGAGCCACCACACCTGGCACTGTGGTATGTAGTATGTGGTACTAAGTGAGTGCTGCTAGGCATGAGTCTCCATGACTGGCATTGTGGTATGTGGTTACTGGGGCTGAACCCAGGCCCTTGCACTTGCAAGGCAGGCGCTGAAACCACTGAGCTAAAATCCCCCGCCCTAGCATGGTATCTTAAGAACTGGAAAGCTGAATTCTCCCTCGCTCCCTTACCAACCCCCCACCTTTCTATTTCTCTCATACTAAGAACTGAACCCAGGTACTCAAGCTCTCCAGGTCTGTGCTGCACTGCTGAGCAGCATTCCTGACCCCTGACTATTTTCTGTGTATAAAACTATAGCCCCTCAGAAAAGGCAGAATCAAAGGAGAAACTTAAAATTACCACCATTGTTGTGGATTGAAAGCACATTAAAAGTGCAAAAGAGGAAGCAGGTTCAAGCAGATCACAACCGTTCCATCAGTGTCACAGGCTGGTGTTCTGAGAGTCCTACGCCTGTGAAGTTTCTGGACAGGGTTGCAGAGAGAAGAGAAGTGGAGAGAAAAGAGCTCCGGAAACTCTCCTGGGTCCCCTAAACCTCCTGCAGTACTATGTACACAGATGGGTGATTCTACTAGAGGCTGTGCAAAAAGGATGTGCGTAAGCTGGATTGTCCCCACTGCTCACAAACACACACTGGGATGTGAGAAGGACAGGCAAGATGATAATACTCACATGGCCACTTCTAGTCATCAGAGTACTAGAAATTCCAGCCAGAGCAGTTAGGGAAGGAAAAGAAACGAATCCAAATCAGAAAGCAAAAAGGAAAAGTGCTTCTGTTTGCAGATGACAAGGTCTTATACACAGGAAACACCAGGATTACCCAAAAAATCTATTAGAACTAATAAATGAATTCAGTTAAGTTATAGGACACAATATAAACATACAAAAAGCAGCTGCTGTACACTAATAATAAAAAATCTGAAAGATAAACTATGACACAAATCCCACTTGCTATAGCACCACAAGAATAAGATATTTAGGAATAATTTTAACAAAAGAGAAAAATTTGTACATTGAAAATTCTGACGTATTGAAAGTAATTAACACATCAATAAATAGAAAGATAGTTCATGTTCAGAATTAGAAAGATCAATATTATTTAAACGCCTATAGTATTCAAAGCAACTGTAGATTTAATATAATTACTATTAAAGTTCCAATGAGATTTTTCACAGAAATAAGGAAAAAAATCCTAAATTTCATACAGAACCACAAAAGACTCAGATTATCTAAAGTAATCTTGAACAAGTACAGTACTAAAAGTGTCACACTTCCTGATTTCAAATTATATTACAAGCCTATAATAATCAAAATGTTACAGCACTTACATAAAAACAAACATAGACCAACAGGAAAAAAACATAAAGCCCAGAATAAGTTCACCTTTATTTGGCCAGCTAATCCTCTGCAGTTGCCCAAAACACACACTGAAAAAAGGACAGTCTCTTCAACACATGGTGTACGGGAGTTGGATATCCTTATGGAAAAAAGTGAAATGGATCCTTATATCACACACAAGGTAACTCAAAATGGACTAAAGATATGAAACTGCAAAATTCGTTAAAGAAAACATAAGGAAGAAAACTCTGTGACATTGGTTGTGGCATTTTTTCTTGGATAAAGCAACAAAGGCAAAAATAGACAAATGGGATCGTACTAAACTAAAAAGTTTCTGTGCAACAGAGGAACAATCAAGAAAATAAAATATATCCCACAGGGGAAAATACTGGCAAACCACACATGAGATAAGGGGTTAACGTCTAAAGTATATAAATACATACATAACTGAATTAAAAATGGGCAGAGGGCTGGGTATGGTAGCTCACACCTGTAATCTCAGCACTTCGGAGGCAGAGGCAGGAAGATTGCTGTGAGTGTGAGGCTAGCCTGGGCTACACTGTGAGTTTGGGGTCTAATTAAACTACATAACCAAGACCCTGTCTCAAAAAATTAAACAACAGAAAAAAAAAAAAAGGGCAGAGGACCTGACCAGACATCTTCCCAATGATGACCTATAAATAACCTAAAGATATATCAAAAGGTGCTCAAAATCACTGATCATCAAGGGAATGTCAGTCAAATCCAGACGGGCAGCACATCACACCTGTGTGGATGACTATTCTCAAAAAGTGGTAACACTAGTGTTGGTGGATGTAGTATGGGTGGATATGCGAGATTAGTCATTATGGAGGTTTCTCAAAAAACTAATAATAGAACTACCTTATGACCCAGCAATCTCACTCTGGGCATACATTCAAATGAAATAAAATCAGTATATCAAAGAGCACGTCCATGTTCATTGCAGCATTACTTATAACAGCTAAGATGTGAACTTAACCAAAAGGCCCATCAACAGATAAATGAATAAAGAAAATACAGTGTATGAATGCACTAGAATATTGGCCCTAAAAAAAGAATTCTTGTCAGTTATGGTGACAGGGCTGAACCCAGAAGACATAAAGCTGTCAGAAATCAGCCAGATACAGAAAGACAAATACCACATGATCTCATTCACAAGTGGAGTCCAAAGAGAACCCACAGCAACAGAGAATGAAGCTTATGAAGGTTTGGGAGCAGGTGGAGGTGAAGCGGTAAATGCAGGCGCGTTGGTTGAAGGATACAAATTTGCAGTCACATCCCTGTGTATTGCAGGCTGAAGGGGAGCAGAAAACCAAAAACCACTAAAGGAATCAAAAATGATACATTAGAGGAGTTACTGGATGCAAAATAAAGCAGAAAAAGTAACATCACCAGAAAGACTTAAGGATATACAGGAAACAAATCTAAAAGCACACATGTCCAAGTACATAAATCAATAAAAGGATTGGATAGAATCAAAAGGCACAGACTGTCAGACTATACATCCAACAATATGATATCTAAAGAAACACTTTTAGATTCATGGCATAAATCATGCAAGCAACTACAAGAAAGCCTAAATGGCTGTACTAACATTAGGCAAAGTAGATTTTAAATAAAAAGTTACGAGTGAAATACTGGAACGTTTTATAGCGATAAAAAAATCAACCCAATAGGAACACAAATTAAAAGTTATATATATTTAATAACAGAACCAAAATACAGCTTAAAAAGAGACACTTCAAGAGTAACAGCTGAAGTCTTTAAGGTGCAACTGACCAGACATCTAATGGAGTCTGCACATTAACACAACTGGAGAATCTTTGATTTTCCCCACCTAAGCCTGGTCCTCCTTCACCTGTTACAAGCCCATTTCAACAGTTCAGCTGTTCAAGCCAAAAACTTTCACTTGCTTTCTTTGACACCCCCACAGGTGATAAATCAGTGAACCCCATAACCTCTCTCTTCAGAATACAATGGTGTCCATCCACTTTCTCCCTCTTCCGCACTGGTCTAGCCACCACCGCCTTTCACTGGATTACGGCCTCCTAATTGGGGTTTTCTCACCCCAACCTTCAGCCCTTAGTTCCATAAAGCAGACAAGTGAATTTCCTAACATAAATTAAAACATGTGCTCCCCACTAACTTCCAGTAAATTTTTACTGAAATCCAAACCCTACCTCCCTTTCTAGTCGTATTTCCTGCTCCCCTAATCCACACTGTATCTTTAGCAAGTTACTGAACTAAATTTATAATATAATCCTGTATTTAAAAAATACACATATAGGTGAGAAAGGATGGTGCCAAACTTGCACACAGTAGTGCAAAACTGAAACAATCCAGATGTCTAGTAATAAAGAAAAGGATACAACGTGGCTATAAAAGTGTTTAGTGAAACTACAATCATGTAAAAATTTGAGATGTTGGGCCAGGGATTTAGCTCAGAGGTTCCTGCACCTGCCTTGCAAGTGCAAGGCTCGGAGTAACCACATACAAAGAAGCCGGGCGTGGAGACTCACGCCCAGCAGCAACCAGTACCACCTACCACAGTGCCATGCGTGGCGGCTCCCGCCTGTAATCCCAGCACTCGGGAGGCAGAGGCAGGAGGACTGCTGTGAGTTTGTAGCTCGCCTGGGCTACATGTTGAGCTCAGGGCCAGCCTGAACTACAAAGCAAGACTCCATTTTTAAAAAAAGGAAAAAAAAATTTTTTGAAATCTTACAGTAAAAAGCAAACAATCAGAGTCTGCATATAAGAATAAGAAAATGTAATATTTAATGTGGTAAAAGGTCAAAGAAGTCAACATATTAAATTGGGTTCACTGTGAATAATGGAGGATGTCTTTTGCTTTCTTTTGCTTTGCCTGATTTTCATAAATGTATTACAATTGCTTCACGACAAACAACAATTAAACTATACTTGCTGGAATAAAAGATAACATTAATGTTTTTATAAGAACAATCTATTATTTTCCTCAAATATCTTCTAACTACAAATCTAGGTCTTAGACTAGATAGAAGCTTTTAGTATTACCTAAAATGTGATCTATGTACATTTTTTACATCTGGCTACAGCCTGGACAATATATTTCTTCAACCGCTTTTGACCCTTGTTACTTTTGTTTGTAGTCTGTTACAAGGAGTCTAGTGAGAACTTAATGAGACCGACGCTGGCAGTACACCTTTAGAAGGCTAACTTTAATTTCTTCCCAGAGGAGGAACATAATTTAAACATATAAATATTTCTGGAACATGTAACTTGTCTAGAATAATGACCAAAAGAAAACAAAGGGATGATGTTTTAAAAAGCCAACGTGATTAAAAAATGGATGCTTGTCCCCAAAGCCTTATCTCTGGACCACACATTTTTTTGCATTGTTTGTCTCCGGAGGGGCGCCAAGGGCCGTGCTCCCACGGTCTCGGTCCTCAAACCCCAAGACCTGGGTTCCACGCATCCCAGCGTCCGCGGGGGTCAGCTCCAGGCCGCCGGCGAGGAGCGCAGCGGCGACACGGGCCGGGCTCTCGCCTCTACCTGCTCCTCCGTGGAGCCCGCAGCTATGGAAACAGTCTTACTGGGAAGGCAGTGCTCAGGAAGAAGGGCTCGGGGCGCAGGGGACAGTGGAGACTGCCCGTCTAGGTGGCAGGCGCGAACACAAGACGCGAAAACGCGAGCCGGACGTGGGCTCCCGGGCTGGCTCAGGCCCGCGCCTTCCGGCTCCCCAACTTCCGGGGATAGCTCCGCCCCCAGGACGCCCTTCCGCTCCGTCCCTCGCCCCCGAGCCTTGCCTGCTTCGCCGACGTTCCGTTATGAAGTGTTCTGAGCGGAGAGCCGTAAAACAAAAGTTGGAGCATAAATTCAACACACTGTAAACGTCTGGTTAATGATTAAACAAACTGAAGTTTGTGTTTGACTTCCTTTTAACTCCGCCTTCAAGAAACCCTACTCTCCCAAAACTGGAATACCCATAGTTTTGAGTATTTCACTTTCCAAACTGGGGACACTGAGCCAGTGAACTTGGCGAGAACTTTTGCCGGCAGTTTTTGCTGTTTTGGGGGGTGGAGCAAATAACGAGGATTGAAGTTAAGGATTTCGCCTTAAGCTCTACCTGGGTCCCTTTTTGAGGCAAGCAGGTTTTCACCAGGTAGCAGGCTCGAATTTGTGCTCCTCCTGCCTCAGGCCCAGAGTGCTGGGATGACAGGCGTGTGCTCTTTCCAAACGCTTTTCCAGACATTTACTTGGCCTTCAATTACACTCGGACATCAAACCTAAATAATCTTGAGTGCTTATTTTTCCCCCATCACTTATTCCTTTCTACAATTAGGATGCGTAATCTTCCCATACAGTTTACTACAAGGAGTCGTAGACCAGAAGGGATCTAGAAATAATATCACGGTGGAAGAAATTAAGACCGACCTAAGGGCTCTCCACGAACCAACCAGCAACAGAAACAAAGGAACACGGATTTTCCCCTAAATTCTGGGCCCCCATAGCTAACTAGCACTCGAAACTGCACGATATGACTCTCTACCTTTGCTGTCCCCCATAGCAAGCTTTGTGATCTAAGCGCTCAGTTGTTTGTTGTTGCTCTTAAAAGGTTGGTTTTTTTGTTTGTTGTTTGTTTTGAGACATGGTCTCGCTATGTTCAGGCTGGCCTCGAACTTGCACAGATCTTCCAGTCTCACTTGAGGGCTGGAATTATAAGCGTGCGCCACCACGCCTTTCAAACAGTCAATGCTAAAATTCACCAGCCTTCGGACCCCGCCGCAAACACGCCCTGAATACCAGCAGGCACCGTCCCTCCCCGGAAGTTACGTCATGACGTCCTGCGTTTCGTCCCCGAGTGTAGGGTTTTACTTCCGGACTCTCAGCGCGGCCTCAGACCCCCGCGTTTCCTGCGCGCTGTGCACATGCGCGACGGCTCCTCTCCCTCTTTCCTCCACTTCCACGAAGCTCTACGGTCCAGGGATCCTCCGCCACCGTCGCCGCGGAGTCAGGAAGTTCAAGATGGCCGCCGCGGAGACCCAGGCGCTGCGGGAGCAGCCGGAGTAAGTCATATCTGTCGGTGGGCCCGACTCTGGGGGCCTGGCGAGTGGGAAGCGTCGGAAACCTGCGCAGTCGGGCGGGAAAGTTCGGGCCTAATGGTGGGAGCCAAACTTCGCCTCTCCCCGCGCGTTGCGTTGTGCCTGTGAGGCGTGGAGAGAGGGCTGGAGGGCGGCCTTGGATCCTCGCTGTCCCGAGGCCGGGCCTGCGCGCCGCGTTGCCCGGGAGGCGCGGGCGCCAGCGGCCTCTACAGGTCCGTCCGGTGCGCGGCAGCTGCAGACGCCGAGGTCGCCTCTTCCTGCTTCTCCGGGGACCGGGAGAGCTGGTGGCGGCGGTGTGGGGACCGTAGGGGCAGCAGCGTCCGCTTGGCAAGCCCTGAGTCCTGTCTTTCTCATCCGGTACCGGGTCGTCCTGCTACTTACTGGGATCCACTTGAGAAACTCAGAGCGGAGAAGAGGCCAGGGCCACACTCCGTCCCAGAAGTAGTGTGCGAACTGTTCATACTTCACCTCCCGCCTGGTACTTGTAACTCTGGCACCCAGTCGGTATTTTTTTCTCTCTCTCTCGGCATCTTTTTGGCCAGCCGGCAAACTTGAAGCAAAGTAAGAAAGGCCGAGGTTTTTAGGCCTGGCTTTATTTTTCCTGCCTGAGTTTATAGCTCTTTTTTTTTGGAGCACGAACAGAATAAGGGTGGGAATTACTAGCTGCCTCCCAGCCTAAACCACTTGTATGTATAATAAAGGTAGTATCAGAATCCATGTGGCCAAGTGAATGCATTCTGTACGAGCAAAAGCTTCTGTATACGAATGCCTAACTAGAAGCTCGTGTGTGTGTATCCTTATGCTAGGAAAATTCAAACAAGAGCCTACAGGAGTGTATTTTGAAACAATGTTCTTGTAGCGAAAAGAAGTAGATTAGATAATAGTCTTACAGAAGGTTGTGGCTGAAGATAGGAAAAATCTTTGCCACCAGGCAGCTTGACAGTTCATTCCTTTCAGTTCTGGGCTCTTAACTAGATAGTTATTAATTTCACAGAACAGAACCCATGAATTGTAAGTTATGTGAGACGGGATTCATTATGTAGTTCAGGCCTGCCTTGAGCTCCTGGAGATGCTCCTGCCACAGCCTCCCAAGTGTTGGGATTACAGGCATGTGCCAACTGTCTGGTTTTTTGTTTTTTGTTTTTTGAGACAGGGTTTCACTTTGTAGTTCAGGCTTGCCCTGAACTCTGCCTCGAACTCCGAGCAATCCTCCTGCCTAGGCCTCCCAGTTGCTGGGCTTACAGGCCTGCGCTACCATCCTCTGTACTGTGGTATGTGGTACTGATTGCTGGTGGGCTTGAGTCACCACACCCAGTATTGTTTTGGGACCGAACCGGGTCTTTGCCCTTGAAGGCAAGTGCCAGAACCCCTGAGCTAAATTCCTGTCCCTGTCTATTTTTTTAACTAACTGAGCATCGTCTGTTTCACGGAGCTCGTTGTGAAACACAGGAGCAGTATTTAACACAGGAGCAGTATTTATGGCAAACGGTACAAATGTAATGATATACAGCTGAATTTTCTGGTAATCTGAGAATAATTATGCCTCTTCATTTGATATTAGGGACAGTTGAGATTTGAGTAGTGGATCTGTCATTTCATTTGCATATTCAAAAATTACCAGATTTGATTATAAGTATGTATTTGTTTAGGCCCGGCTCTATGACAAGGAGATATAGTTTTTCATTTCCCCTTGCCCAGGAACCTTTGGTGTGAGTGGAATACGTGGCCTGTATTTGTCCCCCTTTGACTAATTTGAAAATAGTTAACAAAGAAAATAACAGTTGACCTGAAAGCAGGTTCTCTACATGCTGATCATAATGACACTGATTTGCTTTTAAGATTAAGAAATGTATTCTAAAGAGAAATTTTTAAAATAAATATTTGTAAAACTAGTTTTTACACTTGCCAAAGACTTTAGTGACCTTTACATGTCAGTTTCTTTACTTGAGCCCTTTTGAACTTGGATTTACTGATGACCAGGTATTCTTCAAAGCACCGAACAAATGTTAGTTTATAGAACAAAACCCTATGGAGATAGACACTATTGCTTTGTGTGTTTTATAGATGATAAAACTGAAGCACAGAGAAATAGTAACTTGCCTGAGGTTGCCCTAAGAGGCTCTTGTAAACTCTGGCAGTTCTAAAGCATTCTGTAGCTCTTGTACTGTTGACCTTAACTACATTGTAGCTCCTTTTAAATTAAAGTTTCAAAATGTTTTTACTTACTGCTAATGTCTTTTAAATATGGTGAGAGTCACTAGGAATGGAACACAAGGCCTTTAACGTACTTTATTACTGAGCTGGATCTCAGTCAGATCTATTTTTCATTGGTTTGCAAGAGGTGAGGCAGAAGGAAAGTTGTGCTAGTTGGTCTTTGAGACCCATTCTGACATACATCTCTCTTCTTTTTTTTTTTTTTTAAAGATAGGGTTTTACTTTGTAGTTCAGGCTGGCCCTGAGCTCAGCCTCCAGCTCACATCACAGCAATCCTCCTGCCTCTTCCTCCTGAGTGCTGGGATTACAGGCGTGAACCACCACACCCGGCACTGTGGTTATGTGGTACTGGTTGCTGCTGGGCGTGAGTCTCCACACCCAGTATTGTATGTGGTTATCAGGGGGAATCGAACCAGGGCCCTTGCGCTTGCAAGACAGGCGCCGGAACCACTGAGCTAAATCCCCGGCCCCAATAAGAACATTTTTAACAATAACTGTTTAGCTTCAAAACTCCTATCTGTTCAAGATGTAATGAGTTATCTGTGTCTCCAAAGCATAAATTAAATGCTTCCCAAACAATTTAAGATTGTTCTTTAGAGAAAAACATGTGAAGGATGAACCAGAAAAAATTAGTGGTTGGTAGTTGGTCATTCTGTTATTTTGAGGTTATTTCATAACTATTTTCACTGTACCTGTTGCCCTAAGACCTAAGTCATTTAAAGGTAACATTTGAAACAAATGAACAGTTAATGTTAATTGTCCTAATACTGTCTCCCCTTCTAATTTATCTTTGTTCCCAAATCGAACCATTCAGGTTGTTACCCAAGATTTAATGGTTCTCAGTAAATATTTGTTTTGGGATAAACCTACTGTAGATGTGTAAGCATGCACATCAACCGGCTTGCTATATAAAATGTAAAGTGTAAATTTTTATATTTGGAGTTTATATATAGTCTGTATTGTTTATGGACACTAGCCACTAAGACCAACAGTTCCTTATTTTAAAAAAGAATCTGTTTTCGGGAGCTTTAGGGAAATTTTTTTTTTTTTTATGTTTTTTGAGACAGGGTCTCACTTTGTAGTTCAGGCTGGCCCTGAGCTTAGCCTCAAACTCACATCACGGCAGTCCTCCTGCCTCTGCCTCCCGAGTGCTGGGATTTATAGGCGTGAGCCACCACACCCGGCATTGTGGTGTGTGGTGCTGATTGCTGCTGGGTGTGAGTCTCCACACCCAGTATTGTATTGTATGTGGTTCACTGGGGATCGAACCCAGGTCCTTGCGCTTGCAAGACAGGCACCGGAACCACTGAGCTAAATCCCCAGCCCTAGGAGAAAATTCTTGATGATGAACCTAATTCATCTGCCTTTGCATGGGCTCATTGTATGTAATTGAATTTTCCTGTGTATGAGACCCCACCCCCATACCCCAGCAATAGAGATGGAACCCAGGGCATCATACATGTTGAGCAAGTAGTTGACCAGGGAGCTGCACCCCCAGACCAAAGCAAAACAATCTCTCTTGCTCTCACTCTGATGCTGGTTCTAGAATCAGACCCAGGCGGTGGTAGGCAGGCGTTCTTCCACTGAGCTGTATGCCCCTAACCACAGACTACAGTTCTTACTTTCTTTATGAGCACTACTGAGTAGACTCATGATGTATACTCTTGCGAAGCCCTGTATGAGAGAAACCTAGGATTGTTGGGGTTGGCACACAGCTGTTTTGTCCTGTACCAAGTCGTTCCTAGTAACACTCATCAAGCTGTATAGAAACTGCAGTCACTCAAAAGGATGACTTTTAGCGGAAACAATGGGGACCCTGCTACAAATCCTGATTCTGAAAATGCAAGGAGTTGGATTTTTCCTTCTCTTTGAGTTTGTAGGCTTTTTAAGAATTGTAAATTGAGGGCCGGGGAGTTAGCTCAGTGGTTCCAGCGCCTGTCTTGCAAGCGCAAGGGCCCGGGTTCGATTCCCCGGTAACCACATAACAATACTGGGTGCGGAGACCCACACCCAGCAGCAACCAGTACCACAAACCACAGTGCCGGGCGTGGTGGTTCACGCCTGTAATCCCAGCACTCACTCGGGAGGCAGAGGCAGGAGGATTGTGATGTGAGTTTGAGGCTGAGCTCAGGGCCAGCCTGAACCACAAAAGTGAGACCCTGTCTCAAAAAACCTAAAAAAAAAAAATTGTAAATTGAAACTATTAAGACTTTTATAAATTACCTATGTAGAGCATTAGAAAAGACAAACATTCAAACTGCAGATTTTTTTGTTACATTATTTTTGTTACTGTGCATGAAGTAGAGTACACCTGCTACATGTGCTCTGAGGCACCACAGATACAACTAAACAAAACAAAACATTTGAAGAGCTAAAAGTCTGTAATAGTAAAAAACAACTTCAGTCTCTTGAGTACAGCTTTTGTATGTTATTCTTGGTACATCATTTCATTGGCTCAACAAATACCGAGTACCTGCTAGAAGTTAGGATTTTTTGTTTTTATTTTGAGACAGTGTCTTACTGTGCAGTTCAGGCTGGTCTTGAACTCACTCTGTAGCCCAGGCTTCCTTAAACTCAAAGCAATCCTCCAGGATCCTCCTGCTTCACTCTCTTGAATGCTGGGATTACAGGTGTATGCCACCACACTCTGCTAGGTTAAGCCCTTGGGTTAATGAACCAAAGATAAAAGTTAGGTTTTCATTGTGCTTGTGTTATAAGAGAGATCCCAGGGATTATAGTAGGTGGTGCTGCTTACTTTGAAAAATAATTATGGACAGGATGGAAATATGTGTGCCTTGTGACAACGTGGGGTTGGGAAAGTAACATGTGATCAAGAATTACAGGAGACAAAAGATACCCATAACTCATGGATCTGGGACATAATTGCAGAAAGAAATTACAGGTGCAAGGATTTAGGCCCTAGGGTGAGGAGAGTCTTACAGTGGTGCAGCTGGGGCAGCCTGGGTGTAGAGCGTGGTGCGTTTCAAAGGAGGCTTGGGGCAGTAAGTGTGGGCCCTGGTAAGGATTTTAGCTTCTACTTACTGAGATAGGCAGCAGTACTCAAGTTTCACAAAGACTGGCGACACAGTCTGACATTTTAAAGGCATTTTCTGTGAGGTACAGATGCTCTGGGCTAATATGGAGTGTATCATCGGCCTTTTCGTAGGCTTAGTGTGTGTTACCTCAGGTGAGCCCCTTAAACCCCCTGGTGCAGCAGTCACTTATAGTGTGAACTGATTGTCACAACAAACCTATGGTTTATCTGTACTATTACTTCCCCAACTTTTATAGTTAAGAGAAATGAGGCAGAGGAGCAGATTGCCTGAGGTTAGAAGAGCTGTTGTGTTGGAAGCAGCATTTTGAGCAAGGTAGTTTGACTCCAGAATCCATGCTTTTTGGCAGTATTCATTCCCTCAAATACCTTTCTTAGTACCACCCTGTCAGCTATACAGGGCCTGTGAGCAAGTTAGCCAGGATCTACACAGTAAGGAACAGCTTCCTTTGGGGTACTTGCTTCACGCTAGGCATTGCTTTTAGCATTTAACATCTGTTACCTTCACACCACTTTTCCACCACTTTTCCAGGTAGATATTATTTTCTCTGTTTGTGTCTGAGATAACCCAGAGTCCAGAGAACTTAAGCTTCCTTAAGCTTTACAACCAAGGATTTAGCCTAGGCAGCTTGGAGGTTGTCTAACCATTCAACTCTCCTTAATTTGGAGGCATTGGGACAGTCTGTAAACATGTGATTTGACTTCTACCTTAATGATTGGGATTTTGTGTTTTGGGCTGGATTTTATATACCTAGAAATCACTCTCAATTTTTGGAAAAGTTCTGTATAACTTAAATTCATCCACCTCACCACCACCGCCACCACCCTCATAAGTAAGGAGTCAGTTTAGAAGACTAAATACTTAGTCTTCTGAATTACAGGATGAGGTATTTCCAGGGTGTAGTCTGTGTCGTGAGCAAAGTTGCAGTGTCTGCATCTTCTGCTTAAATCTGTGTGATTCTGTTTCCCTTCACAATACAGTGATAGGATTTGTGGTTTGTTTTGTTATACAAATTATACTGCTATTTTTATATTCTATTGAAGAGGAATGGCCCTAGTCTAATCCCTGATTCTCACCAGAGGGCACCATTTCCTCTGCTCTTCTCAGTACTTCATCCTTTCATGTATTCTCTGCTAGAAATGCAGATAAACAAAAGTCAGTTTTGTGTTTGATACATGTGATGGCTATGTATTGTCTGCTCCTCCCCTTCCCCTAAGCTTCTTCTTTCCACCCACAAGCACCTGGATGGAGAGCTAAACGCTGTACCTCCATCACTACTAGTCCTCAGTTATGGCAGTGCATTATAAAGAACCCAACCAGTAGTCAAACTCTGCAGTTCCTGGATCTTACTCCAGTGAACCGTTAGCTGTGTCTCAGCCATTCACAGTTACATACCACATCTTGTCCTCTCCTGGAATTGGCCCATTTGGACTCCTAATGTTTTAGAAATGTTTTCCCCACAAGTCTGATGCCCTGGCCACACTGATGTATTTATTTTGATGTGTAATCTAATCTTTGTCACCTGTTTCTAGCTCAGAAATTCCTCTTTCCTCCTTTCAGAATTCTTTGCTCATTCTTTAGAACAGTGTTTCTCAGTTTTTAGTTCTTAATCTGCATTTCTTCCCATAAACATCTCTCCCCTGATGTCCCAGCATAAAAAGTAGGTAGGTTTTTTTGTGATTTACAAGATTTCTGCCCTAACCACTAAAGATGAGTTGTGATGACCCTTAAGTGTCTCAGTTCCGTCTTTGTCGTGTTTCTGCTCCAGTATTTTATGGTTGTGTCGTGTGACCCTTTTCTACTGGACTGTCATTTCCTTGAAGGAGATAGATACCGGTCATGTACTGTTTTCCTGCCACCTGGTTTAATGCCTACAGTGGTGATTTTCAAAAATTGATGAATAGGGTCATTAGTTCTTATCTCCTAAAGCACTACTTATAGTAATAGTGTGAGTAATGATCTTGGTAAAAGCACACAGGTACATTATTTAGAACCGTTGTACAAATGAACCATGTCTTCCTCCAACAATAGTATGATGACTAGAGTCCACTTTAAAATTTGGTTGTGATTTTATTTGAGGAGTGATGCCATTATAGGGAGACTTTAAAGAGAAAAGTTACTGCACTGTATTGCTAAGCTATGGTTCATTATATTTAATATTATTAAGTATATTTTATATTTAAAATATTTTCAGTTTACAGTGGACTCCCTGGAACATAAGTCAAAGAGCATCTGTAATGTTATTGAACCTGTATGTACCTGGGACTGCACTGCAGGCTTACTAAATTTAGAGCTATAAACTCTTTTATTCAAATAATGCAAGAGTTAAGCATAGACTCTCCCTTAGTCTGGTTTTGTTTTTACATAGCATTTGTATCAGTTTCATTTATAATTAAGAAGGATTAGATAATTTGGTGAACAAATACTGTGTTGAACCGTATGGAAGAGCTGTTGTTGACATACAAGTATCTTTCCTCATGATATAACTTAAAGTCTTTATTCTTGGGGATTCTCAGCATCATCAGCCTCCAACTCCCAGAGCATATCAATTGCTTATTTTGGATACAGCTCAATATTATCTCTACAGACTTTGGATTGGGCTGGTGATTAAATCAGTTATGCTCAAAACAAATGACCTGCTGCTACATTTCTTCACATGTTAAGTTTCCTGAGTTTCAAATGGGAAAGGAGATTAGTAGTTCGCCAATTTGTCAATATTAATGTTTAATGAAAAAAAGCCTTAACTATATATGAGAAATACAGATTTTAAAGGTCTAAGATTACTAAGTGATTTATCAAAATCAGCATTAAAATTTTACTGGTTTATAGTACCTTTTCTAATTTGGTAGTTTTTTAACCTTACCCCACAGTTTTTCTTCTAATGCTTTTGGTTTATAAATTTAACCGTTAGAAACAAATTGAAGTTATATTATTCAGTTCTTGCTATATACCTATTTTGAAATAAAATATCTAGAAGTGTTCTTTAAAAATTTTTAGTGACTAAGCTTAATGTATTATATTGAATTGTATTTTATTATTACTGTTAATTTTGTCATGTCTCAAACTAGATAAATACTGTGTTTAAAATATGTTTTGTACATTTATAGGATGGAAGATGCTGATAATTCTGAAAAGAGTATTAATGAAGAAAATGGAGAAGTATCAGAAGACCAATCCCAGAATAAACATAGTCGCCACAAAAAAAAGAAACATAAACACAGAAGTAAACACAAGAAGCATAAACATTCCTCAGAAGAAGACAAAGATAAAAAACATAAACATAAGCATAAACATAAGAAACACAAAAGAAAAGAAATTATTGATGCTTCTGACAAAGAAGGTATGTCTCCAGCAAAAAGAACTAAACTTGATGATTTAGCTTTGCTAGAAGACTTAGAGAAACAGCGGGCCTTGATTAAAGCTGAACTTGATAACGAGCTAATGGAAGGAAAGGTCCAATCTGGGATGGGACTGATTTTACAAGGTTATGAGTCTGGCTCCGAAGAAGAGGGGGAGATTCATGAAAAGGCAAGAAATGGAAATCGGTCTAGTACTAGATCCTCAAGTACAAAGGGGAAACTTGAAGTTATGGACAATAAAAATAGTACAAAAAAGCGAAGTAAAAGCAGATCCAAAGAACGGACTAGACATAGGTCGGAAAAAAAGAAAAATAAGGGAGGTAATGAAATAGTTAAAGATAAAACAACTAGAAGCAAGTCAAAGGAGAGGAAGAAGTCCAAAAGCCCGTCCAAAAGAAGCAAGTCTCAAGACCAAGCAAGAAAATCAAAATCTCCTGCCCTTAGGAGGCGATCTCAGGAGAAAATTGGCAAAACCAGATCTCCTACTGATGAGAAGGTTAAAATTGAAGATAAAAGTAAGTCAAAAGATAGGAAAAAATCTCCAGTTATAAATGAAAGTAGAAGTCGAGATCGAGGTAAAAAATCCAGATCTCCAGTTGACCTACAAGGTAAATCGAGAGACAGAAGGTCAAGGTCCAAAGAGAGAAAATCTAAAAGGTCTGAAGTTGATAAGGAAAAGAAGCCTATTAAGTCTCCCTCTAAGGATGCTTCCTCTGGGAAAGAAAATAGATCACCCAGTAGAAGACCTGGTCGTAGTCCTAAGAGGAGGAGTCTATCTCCCAAACAACGTGATAAATCAAGGAGAAGTAGGTCTCCACTCTTGAGTGACAGAAGATCTAAGCAGAGCAAATCACCTTCCCGAACACTCTCTCCAGGTAGACGTGCCAAGAGCCGGTCTTTAGAAAGAAAACGCCGGGGCCCAGAGAGAGGACGGCTTTCCTCTCCAAGGTAATGCACTTACAGAATATGAGCACTGTTCATCAGTGCACCCATTTTAAAGGGAAGTTTGGTAATTTTAGATATGGGGCCAGGGATTTAGCTCAGTGGTATGTTGAGCTTGATGACAGTTATTTTTCCCTTCAAGTTCTTAATTTAATTTGCTAGCTCACTTCTTTAAATCCAAGTGATTTGACACTTTCATGACAGAACCACACATGCACGAGTATCCCATCAGATAGCTTCTGTCACCAGTGGTAGCCCACCAGGACTCATTAACTGGCAAGTCTTAATGGTGTTTTCCTAGTTCATGAAGTGATACTGGTCACCTTCACATCTGAATCTCTAATTATATAGTCAGAGAAGTTATGTAATTAAGCATTTTTTATTTTTGTTGCATTTATACAAATAATTTCTCTACTTTTATCTTGTGCTTTAATCAGCCTTTGAAAAGAGATTATTTGTGAGTTCTACAGATCTGAGCAAATTTTACCTTCCTTATTTTCACTGGATCTATGAAAGATTCTTTTAGGTTCTATATACCGTTTCCAAACCTGTAAGGCAGGTCATATTTTTAATGTTAGGATTTTTATATTATTAAACTTTAGATAGCTATTTACAAGGCGTCCTAACTATCTAGATTGAATATAGTTGTATCAAAATTTGAAACATTATTAAGTGGTAAAAACCTGTGTTTAAAATTTAAATTGTAGGGCTGGAGATTTAGCTGAGTGGTTCCAGTGCCTGCCTAGCAAGCACAAGTTCCCCAGTTCAATCCCTGGTGTGGTGGCTCATGCCTGTAATCCTAGCACTCAGGAAGCAGAGGCAGGAGAATAGTGAATTCGGGGCCAGCCTGAACTACAAAGTGAGACCTTGTCTCTAAATAACATACATACACATACATACATACATACAATTTTCTTTTTTTTTTTAGGTTTTTTGAGACAGGGTCTTGCTTTGTGGTTCAGGCTGGCCCTGAGCTCAGCCTCCAACTCACATCACAGCAATCCTCCTGCCTCTGCCTCCCGAGTGCTGGGATTATAGGCATGAGCCACTACGCCCAGCACTGTGGTATGTGGTGCTGGTTGCTGCTGGGCATGAGTCTCCACACCCAGTATTGTTATGTGGTTACCAGGGAATCGAACCTGGGTCCTTACACTTGCAAGACAGACGCTGGAACCACTGAGCTAAATCCCCGGCCCCCATACATACAATTTTCAATTGCAGAAATAGCAAAATGCAGAAAAAAACATTGCTGAGGAAATGGACTATTAGCCACTTTTGCTTGAGTTATCTGAAATTAGAATCTGTGGTTTTATCATTACTCTATAATAATTCTTAAAAACCGGGAGGCTGAGGCTGTAGGAAACAGACTTCTCGTATTTCTACCATAACAATGTCTCTGGCCATCTGAATATAGATGTTGATATAAAATGCATTGATTAGTGTTTACTGTCATTGCATTGGCATGTTTTTTGTAATCTTATATGTAGAAGAAATTGATTGTAATTTTTCTGTTAACTGGCCGTTGCCCCTCTAGAACACGGCCTCGAGATGACCTCCTTAGACGGGAACGATCCAAGGATGCCAGCCCTATCAACAGGTGGTCTCCAACGCGAAGAAGAAGTCGGTCTCCCATCAGAAGGCGGTCCCGCTCTCCACTGAGGCGCAGCCGGTCTCCCAGAAGGAGAAGCAGGTCTCCTCGGAGAAGGTAAAGACCAGCCTTATATGTCAGTACCTTCTGACTCACTGACCTGAATGCTGCTGAGGTTCCCTTTAGCTGTGATCCCAGTTTTCTTTTGCCAGCATGTGATATTATACACACTGTTATCAGCATCATCTCTTTAAATTTACACAAATATTTTCTCATTGAAAACTCAGCCTTACAGACAAGGATGTATAAGCTCAAGTGGTACTGTGCCTGCCTTGGAAGCACAGGCCCCAAGTTTGATCCCTGGTACCACAAAAAATAAGTAAAACAGGTTTTTAAAGACAGGACTTCCTTTTTCATTCTTACACAATAAATACTAAACTTTTTTTTTTTTTTTGTCTTAACCAGGAAAGTTGTAAAGTAGTAAATATGTGGCCCAGTTTCTTCTCGTTTTGTGATTGTTACTTGTAAATTGCTTCTTCATGAAGAATCTCTGCCAAAAACCTATTTGTCTGGAGCCTGTGCAGTTCTATGCTCAATCAAAAGGGTTGACACTTCATCTATATTTCTCTTCTGCTGTATTTTATCTATTCTTGTGCGAATCTCAAGTTAGCGTGATTGTGAGAGAGTGTGTGTGTGTGTGTGTATTACCTGTGTTGTGGGACACGGGGTATGCCTTCTACTTCTGGGCTCCTCACCCTGTTCTGAGCTGCTGGTACCTTTAGCTTCCCCCTGCTGTTCCCGTAGTATTTGCTTCCTTGTTTCTGTAGTGTTGTGATTCCATTACTCTGTCCAGTGTCCAGTGATGTTCTTTGAACTACTACTTTGGTAACACATCTTTAGTTGCCTCATGGAAACTCATTTTAATGGAAATGCCATTAAAAGCATATTTTCTTTTACTTTATGTTTCTTAAAAAAAAAAAAACGCCTTTCATTATTGCTGATTTGGCAAGGAATAGTATTCGAGGTCAAAATCACCCTTTTTTGAACATTTTTAAAGTGTTCCGTTGATTTCTAATTTTCACTATTGCCTTGAGTGTCCTACTCCAGATTCTCAGGCATTTTTTTAAAACTTGCTATTTTTCCTTTTCTCCTCTTTGTTTATAGTAACAAATGTGCTGTGCTTGGAAATGTCCTTATAATGTGCCTTGTCATGTGGATCTCCTACCACCTCCCATATTGTTTGTGCTGGACACTAGATAAGCTGTTTTATAGCAAGAACGTGGCTTCCTGTTCTGGGAAGTTAGGCTCCTTTTTTGCTTTCTTCCACACTGTCCCTTGTTTTTTCAATTTGGCCCTTCAATCTTTTTCTACTTATTTTTTTCTCATCCATCTTCTCTGTTTGTTGTTTTGTTCTGTTAGATTTTCTCATTCTACCCTCTTACCCTTTAGTTGATTAAACAATTTAATTGTTTTTATCTTTCAAGCAATACCAAGTTTATTTTGTGAGACTTCTATTTTTTATAGTCTTCTCTACTTTTCTTTCCAAGATCCTTTTGCTACTTATTTATCTTTTCCTTTGGAGACTGTTCCTCAGAAAGTTATTCCTTCATTATTGCTGCTCTGATGTAATAGGTGCCGATGTAATAGGTGCCTAGAGAGCTGAGCAGAAGCTTTCTTCATTCGGGCAGCATAGAGTGCACTAGCTGTAGCCTCGCTTCAGAGCGATCAGGAGGCACGTTAGCATATACATGACAGAAGCTTTTTTCTCTTGGGCTGTAAGTTTTCCAGAATTTTCTCCTCTCTTGTGGCATGGCTCTTAGTGGAGTTTTCTGTCTTTTTCTACATAGAGTAAATGTAGCCTTAATTGTTCATGTTTTGGTGCAGTATCACAAAGTAGTTTGTTCTGGCTTTTTAAATAACCAGTACCTTTCAAGAAAGTAAACTTTAGTCTGTCACGCCAAAGAGTGAGCAGCATTTTTCACCTGAGTTGTGGAGGGGATGATACCAGTCTAGAGACTTGAGTCTGTCATTTTCAGCATTGACCTCATAGGGCTTTGGTGGGAACCTGTGGCACATGTGCCACAGTGGGCCCTTCCCCTCATTAAAAGGTTCGCCATCACTGTGGTAGAAGATGTGGTTTCTGAGGCTTCCTAGGGGTGTTAGTACAGATACCAACTTGGACTTTGTTTGTTCTCATTGTGTTTATTCTCAGCTCATTTTCAATCTGTTGCTGCTCTCCCATCCATTAGCACATTTAAAGATTTTTACTGGTGTCTCTGCTGTCACCTGTGTTCGTATTCTCTTTGCCTGTGGATCCTTAATTCTTTGCAGTCATTTATCATTTCAGTAAGGTTTCAGAAGACTGCACTAGGCTTGGTGGTTTTGCAGATCCTTTGATGGAGACCTACAGGCTTTTCTGTGTGGAGTCCACCTTTTTTCTAACATAAACTTCACCAGCTATGTACCTAACATGAATGACACCTTGGCATTTTTAAGAATGTCTGAGGACCATTAGACTTGATTCTCTCACATCTGTCTTAGCCGCATCTAAATAGTGGTGTCTTTCAGTTGGGTTTATCACCTGTTTACTTAACTGACGTAAGGTAAAACTCAGCCTTTCATGGTATAAAGTTCTGGGTTGTTCAGGGACATGTCCCATAATCACCACAGTCAAGGCAGAAAACACCCCTTTCCCCTTTGGTAGACGGTTAGTCTCTCCCTTCACTCCAGACCTTGGCATCCACCTGTGTGTTTTCTGTCCCTAGAGCTTATCTTAACTTTTCAAAGGAAACCCGGTTTTTAAAACTCTTACTTCAGAAGTTCTCATAACGAAACACAAAATGGAAGCTGAGCATAGTCAGCAGTGTGTGAGGCTGGGAGAACACAGGTGGTGCTCAGTGATCATGTGATGCCACTGGTGAGTTCTGAAAGAAGCCTGGTGCTGCTGTGTTAATGGAGAAGTCCGAACTCCCATACCTTTCTGGCTAGCCCAGCCTCTGCCACATGGATAATAAACAGCTGGCATGGAGTTCAGTCCCCATTACTGAAAAAGAAAAAGTCCATGAATAAACTATCTATTTATTCTCAAAGAGGTTGCATTCAAGTTGATACTCATATTTTTCATTACGATTTTTTAGTTTAAAATTTGATCAAAACTATACTTCAGTCATATTAGTTAACCTGATTCACATTTTTCTTAGGTTTATTCAATTTAAAATGCTATTTTTAAAAAGCATTTTACAGAAGGTACAGGCTCACCTTATGCCTCTGCCCTGCCCCACTTTAATTGACATTTTTGGAAATACCTTTTTTTTTTTTTCCCTTCAAACAGAGATAGAGGCCGGAGGAGCAGATCACGCTTGAGAAGGAGGTCACGATCTCGGGGTGGTCGCAGACGAAGGAGCAGAAGCAAAGTAAAGGAAGACAAATTCAAAGGAAGTCTTTCGGAAGGAATGAAAGTAGAGCAGGAATCTTCATCTGATGATAAGTAAGAACAGAACTTTCCCATTACTTAATTTTCTCCAGCTTAGACAAACTATGATTGAAAATTTTAAAATGATTTTGAATGGAATCTGATAAGTGAATTAGTCATTTGGTCCTGAGTTCAAGAATTACTCCTGTGTAATTTCCAGGTAGGTTTCTGGCGAGGAATAGTGGTTTTCTGGATTCAAAGATACCTTTTGTCTGGAGTGTGTACTGAGCCATGGTTTCATTAGGAACCTTTTATTTTTATTTGGAAAAATGAATACATTAGCTAGTCCTGCTGTCTGTGATGTCTCTTTGGAGGGGGGATATTTATACCAAGTTTGAACTTTGAATTCATGTCACATGTTGCATGCTTTACACTTGGGACTAGCTGCTAGCAGATATGCTTATTGTATTGGGGAAACAGAAACATTTCGGCGCCTAGTAAAATATTAGTAAAGGTTTTTAATTACAAACTCGGTTGTCTAAATGGAACGTTTGCAGAAATGAATAATATAATATGGTAGTTGTCCACATGGGGGTACTTTTTTTTTATAATGAGAAAACAGGGCAGAGAAGTGAAATAGCACGGAGAAGGGTATAAAGAGCCCTACGCTTTGAGTCTTTATTGTTGCTGATTTCTGTGCCGTAACAATCAAAGTGGAGGAAATTGAGACAGAAGGTAAATTTCTAGTACCACCGTTCCGAACCAGGCAACTGAGACAGTGTAGAAATGAGTATTTCAACGTAAGATTTTTGCGCTAATGATGACCTATAGTTTTCAGCTTTCATTTTCAACATGTAAGATTAATTTGAGAAACTCTAAGGATGTTTGAAATTTTTTTTAAAGCCTCGAAGATTTTGATGTAGAGGAAGAGGATGAAGAAGCACTAATAGAACAGAGAAGAATACAGAGGCAAGCAATTGTTCAGGTGTGTGGTTTTTGCAAACAGATTTTAGTGAATTCTCCAGTCATGTATAAAATACTGGTAAGCGATGGCAGTGATATCTGATCAGGTCTCTAGGAAAGGAGCATACATACAGAATTCCTGAGATCTGATAGTTTCATTAGGTATCAGAACCAAGATGTTACCCTTTGTTTTGTTATATATACAACTGGTAAAAAAGTGTAAGAATTTGAGACTTGATTTTTAATTAACATGAAAATTCTCATCCCTGAAAAATTGAAAAATGTCATTTTGTAATACTATATGACAAAAAGCAAACATTACAGTGAAACATTAGGAAACCAATTTTTAGAATAGTTTAGACATAGTTGAAAAAGAAAGTAAGGAAAGGGGAGGGTGTCACACCAAGATCCCAGTGAAATTGCTTGTGCTTTGCTGCCTTGGAAGACACTCATCACCTCCTCGGCTGTCCCAAAGCGAAACTGTACCAGGCCACTGGCTCTTCTGGGTGGGAGGCCCTCTATAGTGCCCTCTTTCCAAGGGCAGAGCCAAACAAAGGAAGGAATAGTGTAGCTGGTTGCTGGGATGTTATTTAAAGGCAAAATAGAACTTGAATCACAAGAGAAGTGGGGAAATTGATGAAGTTGTTGTAAAACTGGAATCCCTGAAAACTTGGTTGAATCTGTTTTTGTTCTTGCCCAGGTCCACAATCCCTTATCTCCAATCCTTGGGGCCAGATGTACTTCAGAACTCAGAAAGTTTTGAATTTTAGAAAGGTAATAAGGTGCATCTATGTATATCACATAGCGCCATCAGTGGAGTCTGAAGCAGACCCCATAGTCAACACATCATCAACCCCATATTCAGCACATTTCTACAGTGAGATGTACACATTGTCGCCCTGTGGTATAAGACGGTAAACAGCATCTCATCTGGTTAGCTCAGAGTTTGCTGCCTAATCAGTGTGCACCAAACACCAAAAACCTTAGGCAAGAGTTTTGTGCAGTTGGGAACTATGTAAGGGATTCTGGATCTGATTCAACCAAGGGATCAGTACCTTTTTGTTGTTTTACAGTGAGACTTTTCTCAATCAGAAACTCTTAGTAACTTAATATATTCAGATAGCATAAGATTTTTATGAAAGTGATCTGTTGTATTGTTGTTACAGAAATATAAGTACCTGGCTGAAGACAGCAACATGTCTGTGCCCTCGGAACCTAGCAGCCCCCAGAGCAGCACTAGAACAAGATCGCCCTCTCCAGATGACATCCTGGAGCGAGTAGCTGCCGATGTTAAAGAGTACGAGCGAGAAAATGTTGACACATTTGAGGCCTCAGTAAAAGCCAAGCATAATCTCATGACAGTTGAACAGAATAATGGTGCGTGAGGTAGATTTTTGTTCTGGCCACTCTTTCCTTGACTATTTAGCTGTGTGACTATAATAAGAAAACTTACTTGAGGTGAGATTTGGGATAGGAAAAGTGGAAGAGAAGAGGAATATTGCTTCTGCTAAGTATTACAGTAAGTGTATCATCCTGAATGTTCTATTTATAAATGTGGTTTTCCTCGTCACTATCCTGAATTCAATATACTGAACAATCATATTTTCATTACTTTCTGTTCTGCATGCCAGAGTATTTAAAGTATATCCCAGCCATGATTCCATTCAACTTGTAAATATTTGTTTAATATCATCAGTATCTATCCAATTTATCTAGAATAACTTCTTTGATTTGATAATTTTCTTTTCTCTTAAAGTGAACAACTTAGTTCTGATAACACAGTTGTGGGTGTCCTAATATATTCAAACTTTTACACACATATATTATCATTACTAAATAAGTATACTAAATGCAACTTGAGATTTCAGTGGTTCTTTTTGACCTCCGTACAATTTTAGGTGTAATATGGTCATAATTCTGTTGTTAAAATCATTTGGATTAACTATGGGTATACCATCAATTTGGTAGGTGCAGCATTTTGGTTTTTTGACATTTCCTTTTGTTTTAGGAAGTATGTTTAATTATTAAGACATTTTTGTCTTTTAAATTCTGTCTGCACATTTTAAAAAGTGTACTGTACTTGTCAGTAGAAGTATGATCTCCCTCATTTGCTTCCAAAACATGCCATTCAGAGTGAACCGTCAATATTTAGATTCTGCTCAGTTGTTGGCACTGTGTAGAAGACATAGTGCCTATCTTTGTTACACTTACTAGTCACTGTCGTGAATTCAGTATACTGAACAACCATATTTTCATTATTTTATGTTCTACATGCCAGAGTATTTTAAAGAATGGAGTCATTCTTAAGGTGTGGCTCTGTGTTTTGGGTACTGTGCTTTCCTCCAGGCAGGATTGTTGGATCAGAAGAATGAATGATCATGTACTGTTGCTACGTGTTGTCAAATTTTTCTTTTAAAACAGCTGTATAATTTTTGCTAGCCCATAAATATGTGGTCTTATGCTTATTTATCTAGAACCTTATTAAATAATGTCATACTTTTAGATTTTTTTAGCCAGGTTTATAGGTAAAAAAACAGTATTTTATTGTAGTTTTAATTTAAATTTCCCTTACTGTAATTGAAATTTGGTGTGTGTATGTGTTTATGTTTAAAGCAATTGCATTTTTTGGATTTGCTGAATTTTCTGTGAGATTTACA
>PVIR01004018.1:41521-82908 GCA_004026965.1 Petromus typicus
CTCCTGCCTCTGCCTCCCGAGTGCTGGGATTACAGGCGTGAGCCACCACGCCCGGCACTGTGGTATGTGGTACTGGTTGCTGCTGGGTGTGGGTCTCCACACCCAGTATTGTTATGTGGTTACCGGGGAATCGAACCCGGGCCCTTGCGCTTGCAAGACAGGCGCCGGAACCACTGAGCTAACTCCCCGGCCCGAGATTTACATTTTTTAAAGGAAAAATAAATGCAGATCATTATCCAACTTTGTCTATAGTGAGGAGTTTAAGGTGCAAATTAAAAATAGATTTCTTTAATGTAATTGTTTAACTTAGCTTCCTCATTTAAACTGCGGCAGAAGTTGATGTTAGGTCTTTCTGAAATGTAACTTTAGTGAAGTGGATAGTTTTATGTAAAGTACAATGAAATGATTCTAAATTACTAATGTGCAGGGCGGGGGATTTAGCTCAGTGGTTCCGGCGCCTGTCTTGCAAGTGCAAGGACCCAGGTTCAATCCCCGGTAACCACATACCTATACTGGGTGTGGAGACTCAACGCCCAGCAGCAACCAGTACCACATACCACAGTGCTGGGCGTGGTGGCTCATGCCTGTAATCCCAGCACTTGGGAGGCAGAGGCAGGAGGATTGCTATGATGAGTTTGAGGCTGAGCTCAGGGCCAGGCTGAACTACAAAGCGAGACCCTGTCTCAAAAATCCTAAAAAATAATAATTAATTAATATGCAGAAGGAGAAAAAGCTTGAAATATGTGGCTTTCCATTGACTTGTGCTTTGTGTCTTATTTTCAAATATTAATGCTCTTTTCCCTTAAGGTTCATCTCAGAAGAAGCTCTTGGCACCCGATATGTTTACAGAATCTGATGATATGTTTGCTGCATATTTTGATGTAAGTAATTTTAAATTAACTGGTGAGAAAGTATAACAAATGCAGGCAAGTACAGAAGTAAGGATAAAGCTCATGTAAAAGACATTAGCTTGCTTTTTTCTGGATGTTAGCATTTGGACAGTCTGGCTCAGGGATGTCTGGAAACTATGCTACTTTTGAATCCTCTCCCAAGGCTGAAATTGTTAGAAATCTTAAAATAGGTAGTGCATATGGGCTGAGGTAGAGCTCAGCACTAGAGTCCATGCTTGGTATGTGCCAGGCAGGCCTTAAGTTTGTCTGTAATAGCATTAAAAGAAAATATGTATACTTTTATGTTATTGCAGCACGGTTCCAGATCTAGTTCCAAACTAGATCACATGCCAAGTGACTTATTATTGTGTATATATTCAGCATCCATGTAAATAGATACACGTGGTAGTTAAGGCAGTCTTAGTATTTTCCAGACCTTTAGAACAGAATGCACTTTCAGCTTCTTTATTGTGGGCAATTGATTGGAACCTACTAGTATTCACTGAATAGTTGAAAATGTTACAAAAAGGGACTGAGAAATTTATCTACCTTTTGTTGAAAAAGTGTTTTAATTACATTCAAAAGTAAGGCCACTTTTAACCTGAATTTAAAAGGCCTTGAGACGTGAGTCCATGAGAATGGGAAAGGAGAGACCACACATACAGAAAATAACAATGAGGTGGAATAAATAGTGTCTTAGACCTTGAAGATATTGGAAATTGGCCCAAGTAGTCTGTGATATACTGTGTAAACTGCAGCAGGAACACCAAAAAATGGATAAGTTGGGAAGAAATGAGAACTGAAATAGTTGATGTGTCAGCACCCATCATCTGCCTGGGGGATGTTTGTGCTTTTCAGCTGTCTATCCCTAACAAAATACTGAGCCGGTGAAGTGGTAATAAGCAGAGATTGCAGTCCATGATCATTCGGGCCCATTGCTGTGGGCCTTCAGGAAGGCAGTATCTCAGGGCAGAGATGTGTGACAAAGCCTAGCTTCTGCCATGATCAGGAAAGTGTAGAAAAAAATGAGAGTCCCACAGTTCTCTTCAAGAGCACATTCCTAGTGACCTGAAGGCTTCTCAGGGCCCCTCTTGCACAGTACTCATCATCCTCCAGTAGGGCCACCTAAGAGATCAAGCTTTATTTAATACATGGACCTTTGGAGGAACATTTACTATCTCAGCTGCAGCAATGCAGAAGGATCTTAGGGGTGTCGTGGACTATGATCGACAGTATTTTTGCCGGGTCCTAGGTGCTACTTTTTAGCTTCCCACACATGCATACCTAGTGTATCTAGTGTCACTCCATTTTATGCATGTATAGCAAGAGCACAGATATCGTCTGTGTGAACAGGACAGTACAAGAAATGGTGAAAATTGATAAGTGAGAAGAATGCTAAAGTTTTTAACTCAGTGCCATTTGGTAGTTTTATCCCTGCCTACCTCATCAGCTAAAGCAAACTAGATCTCATTTTGAGTTATTTTCGTTTAAAATACCCTAACCATAATCGTAAAAGATTAGGAAAATGCTTTAGAATTTTTTCCCCGAAGGCGTATGAAATACAGTGTATTCATACAGTTTCATACAGTGTATGAAACTTCACTAATTATGTTTTAGCTATGTTGCATTTATATGACTGATAGTATTCATTTAATGTGGAATAAAATATTTGTTGCCTTTTATAAAGGTAGTTTTTAAAATGTCTGATTAGTGGATAAGCAGCTCAAGTTGCTTCCTTAATTTCAGAGTGCTCGTCTTAGAGCTGCTGGCATTGGAAAAGATTTCAAAGAGAATCCTAACCTCAGAGATAACTGGACGGATGCAGAAGGCTATTATCGTGAGTTCACATTTTTGACTAATTTTAGAGTTCATTGCAATACTTTGTAAAGATTACATTGTGTGGCTCCAATGTAGGTTAATGGAGAAGCCTGAAAAATGATCACATTTTCATGACCTAACAACTGTGGTTGCACTGAGTCAAGACTGCAGGCTGCTCTGTGTTCCAGTGAACAGGCTGGAGGCTGCACGGGCTGAGGGAGGCAGGACTTACCTACAACCTCAGTCTTTTTAGTTATTTTCAGCCCTGAGATAATCCTCCAAAAGGAAACGATAGTGTTACTTGTTCATCTCGGTATGAATCCCAGACAAATGCAAGGAGTGTTGGATGCCATCCACTATTATGCAGGAAAGATTGCAGCAGGAAGCACTTCAGGGAGCCCACTTGCTCCCTGTTCAGTGTAAAAGTTATCAGCCATTGATAGGACAGTAAGAATTCCTTGTCATCCGCTATGGGCCATGGCCTTGACTCCCCATTCTAGAAAACCACAGAGTGGAGCTCCAAAACCATTTTGAAGTGGCTGCGCTGATCCCTTTTTTCTGATTCTGTGACTGATATGTGACTTTTTGGTTTTTCTAGGTGTGAACATAGGTGAGGTCCTGGATAAGCGTTACAATGTGTATGGCTACACCGGGCAGGGTGTGTTCAGCAATGTTGTCCGAGCCAGAGACAATGCAAGAGCCAACCAGGAAGTGGCTGTGAAGATTATCAGGAACAATGAGCTCATGTAAGTTCAGGGGACAGGTGAGATGGGACCTTGGTGAAACAAAGACTGACAAGTGAGCTTTATTTTTAGAGTGCAGCAATCTGTAAAACAAGTGTTGGCATTTGTAAGGTGACAGAACTTCTTGATTGGGCTCTTAATTTTCAGACGTGTGTTATATGTATGGTACAGGAACTATTGGAATTAATTCATTTTATTACCTACTACACTAGTGTCAACTGGTATAAACTTAGATGCTTACCTTCTGCTTATTTTATGCCATCTTTTGCTGTAATGTCTTAAGACCAGAGGGGAGAAATAGATCATGAACACATATGTAGCCTGTAGAAAATAACTCATTTATTAACTAATCATAGGAATTATTTGTATCTTATCTGTTAACTTTTTCTTTAATAGAATAATTGCTGTACTTATGTTTTAATACATTCTATATGCCACATACAGAGCTAGTGTTTGAGTCAACTTACTGGATTGAAACGCTAGAAAGAAGTATTCTAAGTTTTTACTAAAGTATTGTATTGCTTAGCCATAGAAAGCTTGAGAAATTTATTCCGTAGATACTCACTTTATAGTGCAGCTTGTGAAATTATGGCCATATATTATAATACAGCAAAGTATGAAGACTTACCAAAACATATCCACTACTACAATCTTAAGCAACTAGCAGGAACTAAAAGACTAGTTTCATTATGCGATTCTATTCTTGTTAAAAATCAGCTTTTCAAGACATTTTGGGATAAAATGTACAGAATCAATTTTTCTCAAAACAGTGTTGTTTTGTTGCTCAGTGTTTTTGTATCCATTAGTGGCCTTGGAGTTTAATTCTGTCCATAGAAATACTTGGCTGAGAATAAACTAATACAGATTTATTCCTCAGCAGGTCCTTTAGTATTCAAAATATATGCTTGGATCCATCAGACTGGTCTAGCGAATACTGATCTCCCAAATGCTGAGTGTGTTTAGACCTGATCTTTTTCTTTGCAGGCAAAAGACTGGTTTAAAAGAACTGGAGTTCTTGAAAAAACTGAATGATGCTGATCCCGATGACAAGTTCCATTGTCTGCGCCTCTTCAGACACTTCTATCACAAGCAGCATCTCTGTCTCGTGTTTGAGCCTCTCAGGTACAGTGTCAGAGCCTGTACCTTAATCTGAAAATGTAGCTGCTGCACCACTACAAAGCTCAGTTTGGATAAATGCTGTGGCAAACTATCTGGGTATTTGAGTTTTTTTTTTTTTTTTTTTTCAGTTGGCTCTTAGTTTTTCTTTAATAATTTAATTTTGGGTCAAGAGTCAGCTTTTTATAATTTCTCAGCACTGGGAAGGGAATTTAACAATGTTTTCATTGTGAATTCTATTTTGCACTTGATGTTACTTCATGTGTTTGTCTTTTTTTATTTTTTGACTTTTATAAAACTTGTATTTTAACCCCTATTTTGTTTGTATTTCCTTTTTTTTCTTTCCTAAAAGCATGAATTTACGAGAGGTATTAAAAAAATATGGTAAGGATGTTGGTCTTCATATTAAAGCTGTAAGATCTTACAGTCAGCAGTTGTTCCTGGCACTGAAACTCCTGAAAAGATGCAACATCCTGCATGCAGACATCAAGCCAGACAATATCCTGGTGAGTAGAACAGCCCAGCCACCTTGCTTCTGTCTTTCCTGTAAATACTTCGGAAATGACATCCTAGAAGCATGACTTACAATAATAGCCTTTTATGAGAAATTCCACCAGCCTACCTTTTTTACAAATGGGGCAAGGAAATTTTAGAGAAGTGTGAAGAAATGGGTTGTTGTCCCATTTTTTTCTTTTGATAGTTGGCTTCTGAACATGCCCAGACTCCAAGAATGCTTTTGTGCCGAACAGTGGGTTTCTTCTGGTGTGTTTTGAAATGGCATGCCTGTTCCTAGTCAGTGTTCACACATCGCAGTCTGGGCTTTGTGGACTGATGGAGGTGGTTGAGGGAGTTGCCTTTGTAAGCAGGTAGGAGGAGTTGAGTTTATAAGGTGCTTAGGAAGTTGTGGCTCGAGCAGTGGGGCTGAGGTGTGGTCGGAAGGGTATCCCATTCGTGTTGGCCTTTGCTACCATGACCTGAGATCCTGAGACTTGAACCACAACGCTGTGGTTACGTGCACACACCCGGGCCTCTGTTCTGCGCTGATCACACTTCAAGGCCTGTTAACAGCTTGTGGAATGCAAGTATTGCATTGAGATTGGATTAAAGTTTAAGGACTCCCTGAGATAATTAGTTCACATTTCTTTTTCTTTTTTAAAAAATATTTTAAAAAATTCATTCCAGACCACCACAAGAAGCTCTGAATTTCCACTGAATATAACATATCTTGGGGTTAAAGTTGCTGAGTAATTACAGGGAAAAGGTGTATTCTAAATGAATGGTAGAGTTGTGTAGTCCAACTTGATAGTTTTAATCAACCACGGATTTTCCTCTCTTTTAACTGTGAAACATGGCATCCACATCAAATAAAGCATACAGAGCATCAGTTTAGGAGATAATTGTACAGTGAACAGAGGATAAGAATAAGGCATGAACCAATGGCTTAGAAGCTTGGGGAGTTTTTTGGTTTTGTTTTTCTTTCGCTACCAGGGTTGAACTCAGGACCTTAGTTTTTAAGTGGAGGGAGGCACAGTGCCACTGAGCTAAATCTCTGGGCCAAGACTGGTTATTTTTTTTGTTTGTTTGTTTTTTATTTTTTATTTATTTTTTTATTTTTTTAGGTTTTTTGAGACAGGGTCTCACTTTGTGGTTCAGGCTGGCCCTGAGCTCAGCCTCCAACTCACATCACAGCAATCCTCCTGCCTCTGCCTCCCGAGTGCTGGGATGACAGGCGTGAGCCACCACACCTGGCACTGTGGTGTGTGGTACTGATTGCTGCTGGGCGTGAGTCTCCACGCCCAGCATATTGTATATGATTACCTGGGGATCAAACCAAGCTCCCTGCGCTTGCAAGACAGGTGCTGAACCACTGAGCTAAATCCCCGGCCCAAGGCTGTGGTTTTTAACACATCACTTCTCCTTGTTCACATGGATTAAAACCTGAATGTTTTCACTTTGTGAGCAAGAAAAATAAACAGAACATGGACCTAATACTTGTAAATTCCAAAGCTTTTGGCCCAGGCTTTCAACTAGCAGTGTGGTAGAGATAGCATACTCTTCCTAAAGGGAGTAAAGTTAGGCAGCAGGGCCTCCAGGAATGCACTTAGCTCGCATGTATGAGGCCCTGGGTTGGCCCCTTGGCTTAGACAAAACAGAAGCACAATAGTGCATGCTGGTGTGGTGCTCTGCTGTTTTTATGGCGTTTGAGTCATCTAAAGTGTACCACTGATCAGTTCTCATTTTCACATTGATCTGGGGTTTTCTTTAGATATTGGAACTACATAGTTGAATCATCGTAAATCATCTTAAAAGCTTTAAATAGCCCTCCCATGCTGAGTGGGGTGCTGCTCATCTGTAATTCCAACACTGGCAAGCTGAGGCAGGAGGATCATAAGTGTGAGCCCAGCCTCAACGATGTAATGAGTTAGCAAGAACGACCGTGTCTCAAGATAAAAAATCAAAGGACCAGAGACTTAGCTCAGTGTCTTAGTGAAAGACCTGCCTGGGTGCAGTATCCAGCACTACCACCCCAAAAATAGTTTTTATTTTTTGTTTTTGTTCTTCTCTGTTTCATCTTAATCCCGACAGTGTAGAGACTCATAATTGGGAGGTTAGTAAAAGTAATTATTTCTATTCCAGGTTAATTCTGTGAGTGTTGTTTACAATAGACCAGGAGGTAACACCACCTCACTCTCATGCCCCCTAGAGTGTACCAGGGCTATTTGAAAGTGCTGTATTCTTACGGGTGGGGAGCTGCAGGCCCAGTTCAAGTTCCAGTTGTGGATGTGTGCATGACTGCTTTGAAGGGAGGAGGAACTATATAGTGTGAATCACCTTCACGCGTTCATCCTGAACCTGGCCTGACTTGAGAGCAGCAGCGGTGCAGTGCCAGCTTCTACCGGCAGAGGCTGCTGTGGCTGTGTTTGGGTGATCCACTAGGGGTCCAGAGTTGTGCCTGTCAGTTTCTGTTTGCTTTGCTAATAACTTGCTTGGATTTAAAGGATTTAGTATTTTTTAGACTTGAAATGATTGCTAATTTAGGATGGTCTAGATCTGTTTCGGACGCTTTTTTTCCCTCCAGATTTAGTTTGAGTTGTCCTGCTTTCATTGCCAATGTAATTGTCTGGCAACAGAAAACTAACTTAACTCTGATTCCTTTATTAATGAATGTCTCATATTCCTGTAGAGAGGAATTTAACTTTATTAAGGTATATAAGAGATTTCCAAGAAATGGTCTGCTTTGTGAATAAGACTTTTCTCTCACTGTCCCACTTGTTAAAATGCTGTTTGTTAAAATTAAATGCACTTGGTGTTATCTTGTGTTTACTCACTGAAAAGTTTTTCCAATTGTAATAAAATGTTTGAGTGCTCTTAAATTCTGGTATTTAGGATTCTGAGTTGTAAAATAGAGAAGGAATTTTAAAATGAGTGATCTGTGTTCTCAAGATTTGAATCAGTATGACTTAAAGTTGATTTTATTCATTTACCTTTATTATTCCTGACATGAATTAAATTTTTTTTCTTAAATGTTTTGCAGGTTAATGAATCAAAAACGATTTTAAAGCTCTGTGATTTTGGGTCGGCCTCGCACGTAGCAGATAATGACATAACACCTTACCTTGTCAGTAGATTTTATCGGGCGCCTGAGATCAGTAAGTTTCTTAGCGTGTCCCAGACCTGGGCCATCCTCTGCAGTGGGAACAGCGGAGTTAACATCTAAGCACTGTTTTGCATCACACTTCAGCAGCTGCTCGAGGTCCTTCCTGAGGAAGGGAACCATAGCAAGTTGATGCTTCTCAGGTGGAATAAAGGTAGTTGTGACAGGAGTCTTGGTCATGTCGAACAAGAGTAGCAGAGTATTTGTGGGAAGTCCTGGACTTGAGAAGACCGCTCTTGGTCATTCCAGGTCTGATACCACGTTTAGGGATTGTGTGGGACCTTTGTTTTTTTCTCTGCCTGTTGCTTTGGTGGAAGTTGTCCAGCATCTCCAAAGTGGATTAAAAAGGAGTACACACTTCTCTCCCCTTCTTGTCCCTTTCTCACACCCACTGTTAGGGATTTTCAAGTCTGTTGAGAATTATTGGGAAAGAACATGAAATTAATTGCCAAACGAAGGAACTAAGTTACGGTTAAAAAACAACCTATTAGTTCCCATTAATGGAAATAAAAATTGTTATTGTCTTACTGTCTTGTATTATAACTTGTTTTTGTTTTTTTTCCCTCCAGTTATAGGTAAAAGCTATGACTATGGAATAGATATGTGGTCTGTAGGGTGTACCTTATATGAACTTTATACTGGAAAAATTTTGTTTCCTGGTAAAACAAATAACCACATGTTGAAGCTTGCCATGGATCTCAAAGGAAAGATGCCAAATAAGGTAGGACAGGGTCCGGGGAGTTAGCTCAGTGGTTCCGGCGCCTCTCTTGCAAAGCGCAAGGACCTGGGTTCAATCCCCGGTAACCACATACCATACTGGGCGTGGAGACTCACCCCAGCAGCAATTAGTACCACATACCACAATGCCAGGCATGGTGGCTCATGCCTGTCATCCTAGCACTCGGGAGGCAGAGGCAGGAGGATTGCTGTGATGTGAGTTGGAGGCTGAGCTCAGGACCAGCCTGAACTACAAAGTGAGACTCTGTCTCAAAAAACCTAAAAAAACACAAACAAACAAAAAAATAAATAAGGTAGGACACTGACATGAGCTTGTTTTCAGGGACTTAGTTTCTTATGTACCGACAGAGTGCTGACACTTAACCCTGTCGCTATGAAACAGATCCTAGAGGGGAAGAGTTACCTTAATTCCTTAGCTCCTTTCACATTTTCTGTGTTAGATTAGTAATTCTGCTCAGCGAGCTATCAAAAGAGAACTCCTTTTTCAGTGACAGAAGAGTGTATTGGTAAGAGTTGCAAACATGTGTTTATGGCCTTGTGGTGGAAACTGCAGATGTGTCGGGGAGATCAGATGAAAAACATAGCAGAAGGAATGAGCATTGAGTATTGATGACAGTCAGCTCGTGGTTGGAGGCTGTTGTGAAGCATCAGGAAAAGTCACTTTATAAAATGTCTTTTGAACACCAGTCACATGGATGCTCCAGGTATAATAATCAGTTTCTATTAAACATGGAAGAAGAACTTTAGTCATTTATAGAGTATCCGAAGACCATATCTTAGCTTTATACATTTTTCGTTTACTTACTGAACTCTTGAAAGATTTACAAGTTTTTCTCCTTATAGAGCAGAACCATTATGGTTTTTAGATATTATCCATATTCTGTGACATTGGACTTTTAGAGTAATTTCCACAGAAAAGAGCTGTGGTGAGACTTTTACTGTAGTCTGACTTGTGTATCATATTATGGTCTTCTGGAACATCATTTTTAGAATATTTTTCCTGGGAACAAGGACTTTTCAAGGGTTCGTTCAATCCCATCTTGAATAGTGAGAGCACAGCTTGATACTATAATTGGTTTATGACTATCTGAGAAATATAATTTCACATTAAGTACCTTTAGGTCCAGTGTTTAGATTATTTCTGTAGATGTTAATAAATTTCTGGGAAGAAGGGAAGCCAAGACCAAAAAATTCCCCCTAAAAAATATATTGTGTGGATTGTTTTGTATTAGATTGTTAGTAGCCAGTCTGTTTCAAAACCCCCATGTCTTTTTTTGTTTTTCCTTTTTTGTAGATGATTCGGAAAGGTGTATTCAAAGATCAGCATTTTGATCAAAATCTCAACTTCATGTACATAGAAGTTGATAAAGTAACAGAGAGGGTAAGTCTGTTTCTAGTGTGCTGTATTAAGTGCTTTCATTGTTAACAAATTGAGTACCAGGAGGTACCTGGAGCTGTGAAATTTTTTTTGTTGTTTAAACAAAGTATATGATTCTTCTTTCTGACTAATTCTCCTGTTCAAAGTATATCAGATTATGAAAAGGAAGGGGGGTGCTTTTAAATGTTTGTTTTATGCTAGGTCATATTTCAGCCCTCAGCACTGTTCCCTGGACCATATTCTTGATCTGGCTTCCAGTTCAGCTTCTGTGCTTCTGTCAGGGTGTTCATTGTATACAGACAGATCTGATCTGTACTTCTCTTACCTTCAAATCCCTCTGTGGCTCCCTGTTACCTGAGAAATAGTATTTGAGTTCCTCAGAATACAAAGTTCTGTGACATAGCGTTTGCCTGCTGCAGCAGTTTCCCTCCTCCAGCCCTTCCACACTTAGCCAAGGTAGATGTCTTGGTTGGGGTAATTTCCTTATTTTTGCCCCATGATATCACATCTCTCTAACTTTGTCAGAGTAGTTTGCCATGTCAGAAGGGGCTAGGGGAAGTACTTCAGGCCATTTTGTAAATGAAGCTTTTCTTTAAGAATGTGACCTTAAAGTGTTGTCTATTGCATAAAACAGTTGACACTCACTTACTGTAAAGTGAAGCTTGTTCTACTGCATGTGGAGTGGACCATGCAGGTTTCTGTATGTTCTCAGTATGCATCACTAGATAATGGCTTTCATTGCTAACATGGGGACCTTTTCCATTTAATTGCTTCTTGAAAGGATGTAGAAGATAGAAACATGGAAAAATTTTAAAAGAGATGTGAACATTTTCTTGCGTATATGTTAATATTTTTGGTACACAGAAAACAGTTTGATAAGTTATATACGTTTAGTAACTTATTTAGAGATACACATTGTAAAAATTATTTTTAGGAGAAAGTTACTGTCATGAGCACCATTAATCCAACTAAGGACCTATTGGCTGACTTGATTGGGTGCCAGCGACTTCCTGAAGACCAACGTAAAAAAGTACACCAGCTAAAGGACTTGTTGGACCAGATCCTAATGTTGGACCCAGCTAAACGAATTAGCATCAACCAGGCCCTACAGCATGCATTCATCCAGGAAAAAATTTAAACGAGATGAAGAAACTCCAAGGGTTTGAGTAATTAAATGCAAAGACTGAAGAAATTTCACAGCAGTTTATTATTAATGTATATAAACTTATAAATATTTCTCCAGCAAATTTGAGGAAGCATGATATATTTGAATTAACACCAAGGGTGATATTTCTTTTAGAAATGTTAGTTAATCTGTTTTGTGTCTTATGTGAAGTTTCACTGTAGAAATGTTTTAATTGCCAAGACTGCACAGAATTATAGTGTTAATGTATATGGTTGCAGTTCACATAAAAGACAAAAGCATCTGTTATAAAATGAGTAGTAGTGCCGGGTGGTTGATTCATTTTTAGCAGACTTGGCTTCATTTTGGTGTTGAGATGAGATGGCCAGCATAAATGCTGTTTATATTCACGTTTTCCTAGGTGTGTGTGTGCAGGCCACAGCAGCATGCCCTGGGTGTAGTCAGTGCCGAAGGGGTCTGTTCCTTCTTGAGCCTGCCTGCAGGGATGTCTCCTCTTTTAAAGCAGGTTGTGTACAACATTCAGTACACTGAAGGTAAGCCACCATCAACATCACTGGTGTTTTAAGATGTTATTTTATTGGAATAATTGACAAATGAGGGATATTAGCTTTGTGGCAGAATTCCCTGCATGTGTGATAATTGATCTTGTTTTATTTTTTGACATCGCAACTGTGGCATAGTTACGATTTCTGTTCTGTTCATCACATTTAAAATTTGAAAAGTATGCGCTTGATGGATAGAGCGCCTTCAGTGTACTGTTTCTTATTAACTTTACTTTTTTAAAATCAACTTGCTATAGACTTTATATACATTTTGTTAAATACAGTTCCTAGTGACATAGAAACAATGCATAGTTTTCATTTACTAATTACAAATGTTGAGGCCTAATTCTCAAAGTCCTCATATTTAAAGGTTAAATAGACAACATAATGAAATTTTTAACTATTTGTATGTCATTTTGAAAATGTACTGCTTTATGGTAACAATGTTTTTCATTTGTTCATTGTTTTCCTTATTTGTGATCATGTTGTCTTTCAATACAGGCATAAACCTTCCACTCTTGAACAAAGCAGCTGCTTTTTAAAAGCGGTAATTGCTTCTTTACCTTTTATTTCTTTTGTAAATGAAGCTTTTCTTTAAGAATGTGACCTTAAAGTGTTGTCTATTGCATAAAACAGTTGACACTCACTTATTGTAAAGTGAAGATTGTTCTACTGCATGTGGAGTGGACCATGCAGGTTTCTGTATGTTCTCAGTATGCATCACTAGATAATAAAGTCTTTTGTGAACAAGGCATTGGTAGCCATTTTTAAATATTTTTGTCTTCAGTTCTGGTAAGTCAGGTAAACCCTAGTTAAAAGAAATCTTTCTTTTTTCCTGAAAGTTTTTATTAAGAATATTGTTTAAGATGTAAGTCTAGCCAGAAGTTGATTAGTATTTAGGGTGCTAATTATTTATTTCATCCAGAAAATCCTACAGTTATTGTCAACTTTCAGTGTAGTCAGAGTATTCCTATAGGTTATGAGATATAATGCAGGATTTAACTAATGTTTCTGCTATTTTCTCACTTTTCCTTTTGATGGTGCGGAAAGAGAAAAAGGAAAACGGCACAGGCCATTCGACGCCTTCTGCAAGGGGTCTGATTTGCTGAGACACCAGCTTCACCTTCTTAACAAGGTTATTTCTGACAGCATGTGTAGATAAACATTTAGCAACAGTTTAAAACAGAATCATGTAAATGGACTTGGTTTTACAGCAAAGGAATTCTTATTTTTAACATAGTAGAAGAGAATTTCCAAAAAACATACATAATCTTTTTGTTTGGGGGTAAATTAATGTTTATTTCCCTGAGGAAGAATCCGATTTAAGGGACTTAAATAATATTTTTAAATTGTAAATGGGATTTTTTTATTCACCCAGGCACTAATTACAACAAGCATGCACATTTTGGTGCATTCGAGAATGGAAATGAGAGTAGCGGCCTCCTCCTGGCGGGCTCTGCTCCATTTAAAGACATGGCAGGAACTGCACAGCCAGGAAGGCGATAGGCGATAGTGAGCCAGGCCGAACCCACCCGCCTCTTCATGACTTAGACGTTAAATGAGCGAAGGTGCTTTATTCTCCTGCAGGTGGAGTGAAGCCTTTAAACAAGGCATCACAGGTGCAGCTCTTCCACCTTAAATGATACGGATAGTGATTTCCCCACCATGAGTTATTTTGGTGACAGTATGCTGCATATTCAAGTCTTGAGTAGTTATTTTCAGTAAAAAAGAGTTAACATTTTGATGCTTCTGGTGATTTTCATGGCTTCATTTTATATAATTATTTAATAAGTGAGTTAACTTCCACTAGAAACAGTTCATCTTGTACCTTCAAGATTATTACCTATTCTTTAAAAAACAAAGTTGCTTGTTACTTGTTCTTTGTGTTTTAGGTGCAGCTCAGTGGAAGATGATGGCAACCAGAAGACATGAGCTAAGGTTTCTGTCCTATAAAAGATTAAAAAAAGAATTTTTCCTTTTAGTTTTTGTCTTAATTTTTTAGTTTTCAGCGTTATAATTTGGGTTTCAGTAGTGTTTGGTATTTAGAATAGTAGTGCTAATTGTGGTGTTCATCTGTAAAGTGCTTGTTTTATCATGCTACTTGACTCCTTCCTTCCCCTCCTCTTAGGATAAACGTAATGGTTCAGTTTAGGACTCTGGGTGGTGAGGTCTCACCTTGCAGGTGGCTCTCAGTGTTGGATACTAAAGACTATTAAAATGGCAACTGCCTGAGTAACATCTCTCAGTACTCCTGTCCTTCAGGCAGATGCACAAAGAGGAGAAGCTGGCATTTTAAGACTGTTCAGCTCCTTTAATACCTTTAATACCCGGCTCTAGCTTGCCCATTAGAACCTACTTTCAACAAGTGTCCTGGTCACGGTCTGAAAATAGACAAAATACAATACTCAGAGCTGTTGCCAGTTTTTCTTGTGGAAAATGAGAAAGATGATACTGTAGTTTTCATGTTACCACAGTTAGCTTTCTTAGGTGTGTCCATTTGAGGGACACCTTACAAGCTCTTACACACATATCTTGTTAATTTTGCTGAGGCTGAAATTTGGAACTCTTCAAATCTGTTAAGACTGAGGTCCTTTAGTGAGTGGTCCTACTTAGCAAACTTGCATGCATATTTGAGAATAACTTTTAGAATAAGCTTTTAGATGCCAGTATCTGTCAGAAAGTTTTGTCTTTTGTATACTTCATAGAAAAAAGATAGCAAGTGATTGTCAGACTTCTTGTTTCAAAAAAGCCTTAACTGTAATTCTCAGAAATGTCATAGTTCTTTGTAGAATTGGAGGAGAACTACAGAGCATGTACATTTTAGACTGTGGGTAGACTGATTATAGAGGTCATCAGAGTCAGTATGTTAAGGTCTTGGGTAGGGGTAGCATTTTGTCTTAATGAGGCCCTATATTTGTATTTACCCTTAGGTCCCTGTTAGCAAACAGCACCCTCTTCATTCTCCAGCAGCTGTCTCATTTCACTCTACTTTCTTGAACTATTTTATGTTTTAAAATGATGTAGTTTTATCTTACCATTGTAATTACTACTTTTTTCCTAACAAAAATGAGTACTCAGGACATTTTTATAATACAAAATATGTAATGCTTTATAGTATGTGCTAGGGCAGAGAAATGTAATGTCTCAGATTTGCATTCTTTCTACTGTTTGCCTGTACTTCATCATTTGTCCATTGAACTGTAGCTGTGTAAGTTGAAGTAGAATCTCAGAAATGACACAGGAATCATATATAGAGTCAAATGATACTTTAAGAAGCAGTTAGTGACTGTCCCTGTAAATGTAAGAGATAGGAAGGCAGCGAGTAGTTACATTGTTCCCTTCCTTTAGTATAATGACATCATTACAGGTGTGCTCTATAAGTATGTATTTTGGTAGTACCTAGTTCTAGCATACATTCAACGTGAATTTTTACTCTCCTACATGGAACATCCTCCTTAGAGAAATGTTTACAGCAAATTCATTGTGTATTTTTACATATCAGTGATATATATAAGTGGACTTTAAAATGTTTGCCAGTTACCTAGAGGTGTCATTGTGACATCCTTAATTTTTCTTCTCCTTCTGTATATAGGGTAAGGGACTATTCTGAAGAACCTTTCCATTTAGTGATCAAGATGCAGACGCTGATCTCTGAAAATACTCAGTGTGTATCCCAGTTGTTCATGTTACCATTTTGAATTGTACTTTGCATTTTACAGCACATGTTCCCAGTTGACTCTTGGGAAACAATAAAATATGCCTCTCAATACCATATTGTCTGCTGAGTTTTGTCTTTGTGTGAGTTTGGTATTTTATGTTTGGTTTAAGTTATAAATGCTATTCTTTCCCCAAGTTGCCTAGCCTTTGTCTTACTAGCAGTTGAGCCCCTTGGGCTCAGATAGAGCTGAGGGCCGGTGAGTCACTGTCAGTCAGGGCCCTGTAACGTCCTCCAAGGCTTCGGAGGTGCCTGTGAGTCTCAGGGACAGGGAGGGCATGGAGAGGAGTTTCCCAGAGTACTGTGCAATGTGGTTTCCTCTCAAGCAGCAAGCCAGAGGCTGTGCTGTCTGGTAGTGAAAACAAGTAATGGGCTGACTCCACAGTGCAAGTAAATTGATTGATTGTTCAACACATATTGGGCTTTTCTACCCTCAGTCTTCCCAGTCTTTATTTCCTTTTTTGGAAGTGTTTTCAGCATTTAAAAACAATGAGTTAAAGATGGGGCCAGGATGCGCTGGGGATTTAGCTCAGTGGTTCTGGCATCTGCCTGGCAAGCGCAGGTCCCAAGTTCAGTTCCCAATAACCACATACCACAATACCAGGTGTGGTGACTCAATGCCTATAATGTCAGCACGTCGTAGGCGGGAGGGTTGCTGTGAGTTTGAGGCTGGCCTGGGCTACATAGTGAGTTCAAGGCCAGCCTAAACTACAAAGAGCCTATCTCAAAAAAAAAAAAGTGGCGGGGGCGGGAGACAGAAGTGGTTACAGTTCACACAGAGCAAGCCTGGAGGGCAGCTGTGTGGGACGCCCTCCCTCCTGTCCCATCACTCCCAGGTCAGATGGTGGTTGCTGCTCATGGCCATAAGTGCCTTGATGGGATTCTGCCAGTCTGCTAGGCTGGGGTCGGTCATCTCCCACGATGTCCTTTCGCTGGTGGGGTGAGGAGTGCATAGGTATGCTAGGGAGGTGGGGGGAGTACTGCGTACCTGAAGACCTTTGACTTGCCGCTGGATGAGAAAGTTGGGTTAAATTTGGTTCATTAGGGAGCTGAGGCATCTGAGGGATGCCGATTAAACATGGGGATTTATGAGCAGATCTAAATTCTCTTCAACAGGGGTTGCCAGATGGTTCTTTCAAAAATAATGGTAGAAGTTGGCTTCCAGGGGGTCTGAAAAAGGAGCCAGCAGTTTTGTTTATATACTCAGTCCTGCAGGTCAGCCCCAGTGGTGAAGTCCCTGTGCTCTAGTCACACTGTGTGTGAACCCAGCCTTGCCTGCACATCCAGTTCCCACAGATCTGCCCTGGTCCTCCTTTAGGGACTCACCTGTAACAGAAGTCCCTGAACTATATTTTCACTGAATAATCCTCATTTTAAAATAATTAATGTCTGCCCAGTAATTGAACATGGTCCCACTTCTGGTGTGTTTCTGACGTACGTCAAACAGGACGTGACTGAAGACCCTCTGGTGGGAGCTTGAGTAGCTTCCTGTCTGGCAGCTGGAATTCCACAGCAAGTGGCACTTGCTATGACCCCCTGCTGCTATGAAAACCTAAGTCTTTCACTAGAGGCAAAAAGGAAACTAGCTACATTTGCTGTTTTAACACCTGAATTACCCTTTAGTACATCACACCAACCCTGAATTCACGTTTCATCTCATCTGAGAGGATGACAGAAAACCTTAGCCACGGTTTTAATAATTTTAACTTTATTGGTATATTTTATATATATATTATGATCACATTCAACATCGAGAATTTGTACCTGTACATAACACATCTTTTTTTTCCCTTTTCCCCCGCTCTCCTTACAGCCCCCAAGGACCAAATAATTAAACATAAAATAATACAACAGCAGTAAATCAGTTCCATCATTTATTGACAATGGAATTTTTAAAAAACTGAATAGTTTGATGTACTAAGTAAACCATCTCTTTAAAACATAAGTCCAAAAGACTGTCAGATTTGCTGGTGTAGAAGCCCCTGTACAGATATTGCAGCAGCGATTTGTCAAGCCAAGCAATTCTTCGTGTGGTTTTTGTCTTTAATGCCTGCACGTCAGGGTGAACCACACTCTAGCCAGCATTCTTAGAATGGATCTGCTCACAATGCAATGTATGAAAGTTATTTTGGGTTAATGAATTAGCACTTACCCTTACTTATTAAGGAAGGTGTTAAATAGTTCAGCTTCTGAATATAGAATGGTCTCTTTAGTAGTACTGTTCTATGGTGGAGTTTCTTTCTGGTCCTTGGTGTCTTGGTCTCTTCCTTGTGACTTTCAGGAAAAGACAAGGCTATAGATGAAACTGGTGTGGGAGACTTTGGTGGCAGAGATCGTTTTGAGACTGTTTTAACTGATGATTGACTCGTTTGGGAGGTACTAGGCTTAGGAGAGAGTTCTTGACATGCATTTAAAATGGGGCTTTGGGGATCCTTAGTGTCATCGTCAGTTGCCATGAGCTGTTTCGTGTTAGGTGGACTTTTCAGAGATGGGGTCCTGGGGTTCCATTTACATTTCCTGGTGTTGCTCCACTTCCATCCTGAAGCATTTTGTTCAAGCTTCCCCGAAGCAGAACTGCTTTTTGCCTTTTCTCGACTTTTATCTTCACACGTTGTCTGAAGACTTGAGGAATCAGGAGGTTTGGACTGTCTGAGTTTTGATGCAGCCTTGGAGGAAAAGGGTTGCTCGGAAACAGCTGGTGCACAGGGCAGCACTTGTGGTCTCGGCTTCTCTCTCTGTATAGTCACATGCTGCAACCTTTCCAGCTCTAGAAGGCGAGTTAGCAGCTGCTCAGTGGAGCTGTCCAGAGGCTCCACTGTTGCTTTCCAACTTTCACATTTTGAGAGGGCCAATCTGTGCAAGTCCAGAGTATTGAAGGGAGGGGGAAGAAAATCAGGATATAAAAATGTTTCAGTGGGATTCTCAGGGAAAGATTCTTCATCACTGTCTATTGTTTCTGGCTTCAGATTCATGTCTATCTTCTTGAAAAAGCTGAGTAAGGTATCATTTGCTTTCTCGTTCTCTGATAAATCACTTTCATCTGTTAGATTTTCATCCACACTGCTATTGAGGTATGTCAGGTTACAAACTGGAGCAGGTAACATTTCTTCGTTCTTGTTTTCTGTAGTGGAACATGAATTCATCCGAAGCTCACTTCTGCCCTTAAAGAAGTCTCCATCAGCATAGGGCCAGCAGAGTCCTGGCATGGGCAGACCTGTATGAGAACCAACTTGCATATTGATGGGGGTGCCAGGTAAACCACGGTGCAGAGTGCAGAACTGTGTGGAATTACTGGATGCATTAAAGCCAGTTTCCACTGAAGATTTTTTGAATTCCCTTTAAAGAATAATGTCATTGATGAGTGACTGGTTTGGTGACTAGAATTAAAGTGATATTCAATGATGTGAATAAAACTATCAAAGTTGGTTAATGTGTAGTTCTCAGGTAGATTCATAGAAGAGAGATTAGGTAGATAATTGATCATCTGTAACACGTTAAATTCCAAATATGCTCAAGTATAAACTAATAAACAGATATAGATTAAAATGTTAATTGGGCATCCTTTGTAAAACTCACTTGATTATGAGCCAAAACCCAGCTAACTGAAGCCATAAACACACACTAGGATGAAGGTGGCTACTGTTACATGTCTTTGCCTCTAATGTACATGAAGTTAGGATGTCTGAAAATGAGGCTGTCCACCGTAAGCTGAAATTACGTGTGAAACTCAAGTGAGAGGCTATTGACCCAGATTCAGATAAAAGGAAACCTTGAAAGAATGTAGTTAGGTTACCTAACCAAGGCTTCCATGTTAACTTTGCTTTTTCAAAGTAATTATAACAAAGAAACATAATAAACAGTGTCCAGAAAACAATCTTCTAATGATGATCTTTTAGGAGTAATACTTGGAGATATTATATTTTAATACTGAAATGTATACAGATTATACCAAGAAATACAAAATAGGCAGGCCACAGACTAGTGAGCTTCTAACTGATTTTTTAGACAACTAGAAAGTGAAATATTTGGTGCATTTCATTACTTGTAGTTTCAGTATCTCTTGCTTCATTTAAGGTCACCTTATAGTAAAGAGAAGGGAGTGGAAGGTTTAGAAAAATATTTTCATTTTTATAGGAAGTGATAAATTACTCAGCTAAAGATTAGGGATATTCCCTTGCCTTTGGACAACTGCTGGACAAACAGTGAATCTCCATTTTTGAAGAGACACAGCCCTTGAAGTAGAGTAAAGAGTACAAAATCTGGAAGCCGAAGGGTCAGGTTTGAACTCCTGACTGAGTCAAAGAACTTGAAATGACCATACCCACTCAGGTAGTCTTGGAGGCAGAAAGGTACGCGGAAGCCAGCGTCACTTTTGCTCTTGGTTATCATGTGTTGAGAAAAACTTCAATAAGCTTTTTCATGGATACAGACTCCATGTGTGCACATAGTTCTGCTCAGGCTCACGGTCGCCCCAGGAGATGGGCTCTTATATTTTCTGCCTTCTGCTGAGTGGCTGAGGTCACAAATCTAGTAGGTGGTAGAGCCAGGAATTGAACAGGTGGTGACATCGCGTGGCTGTGACCCCAGCCACTGCCTCAGTTGATGCCCTTCCCCTCTGAGCAGTTCTTCTGACCTTTTTCCTTGAAGTCTGTTCCTGCGTGGGTTCCTTCTCACAGACCGGATTTCCTGTCTGCACCAGCACTAACTCCTACTTAGGACATGGCTCACCACACCCGCATTAGCACTTTTTGGTTCCCCTGGATTATGGAGCTAAAGTCCTCCGACCAGGAGACAGCTGCTAGCCAGTGAAACACTGTTGTTACAGCTGGGTGAGGGAACAGAGCAGAGGCTGTTTGCTGACTGCTGCGCCATGAAAGTGAAACTGTTCAGGGAGAGCGACTTCGGGACACCAATAACCTGCGTCCTTACTCAGTCTAGCGGGTTCGAAAGGACAGTTCAAATTTAAGAACCAAGAGGTTAGAGTCCAGTGCCACTGAAGGTTTGAGAAGCGATACATGGTGGTAACTGTGAGCGTGGACCAAGCTGCTTCTGCATCTACTGTGTGACTCTTGAGTGAGTTACTTGTCATCACCCCTTAGAGTCCTCATCTGAAAAGAGGGTTACTGATGACCGTACTGACACTTACGCTGGTGAGGAATTAAAATAGTTTCCTATACATGAAACAGTACTTTCTTATTATGTGAGATGACTGAAAAATACAGTGAAAGTTTAAGAAAATTATTTCAGTAAAAGACACACTGTCATTTATCTTCCTCTCCCTCGAACACATCTGCCTCTATTCTGGAGGTCCTCTCATGTGCACCCACTGTGTCTTGATCATTTCAGCTCTGGAGAAGCATCAGAAGCCGCACATGCCAGATCCGGCGAATAGGGTGGGCGAGGACACACTGTCAGGTATGTATGAGCCCGCCTTTCGGGTTCATGGCCCCGGGCAGCAGCGTTCCCTGTAGTTTTGATCACATCATATCAACACATGAAAGACGGCTTCAAGAACTGCTTCAGAAAAGGGCAAGAATGATGACGTAAGCGTGACACAGGAGAGTTGTGAAGAGGGTGGATGGCAGAGTCTTCTGCTGTAATCATTTTTCTTTAGGTTTAAATGTTAAAATCTCTTTTCCCCTTCAACGAGAAGAGCCTCCACCCCGTGGCGTCTTCCTTGGGAGGGCCGCCAACTCTTCACTCAGCCGTACACCGTCCTGTGTCTGCAGCTGTTTCGGGTTTAGGGAGCATTTGTGTCATTTCCTACTACTCACACACAACACTTTGTTTCCTTCTGATTAATTCTGGTCCTTGTACTTCAAGTAGTTAACCCTCCTATGTTAAGCTTTATTTCAGTAGTTTAGAGAATTACACACAAAGAAATTCTCACCTGGTCTCCATGCTGCTTTCATTAAACGGGTAACTCCACAACTGAAATATCCCTTGTTTACTATTCTGATAACAGAAAAACCATGGACAGTGTTTTAGGACCAGTGTGGATCTTCTTAAGAAAATTATACTCTGGCTCTGAAGGAGGAGCTCTCACCTGCGTCTTTGGGGAGGCATGCTCTGACAAACTCAGCTTCAGCATCAGCTGCACGCCCGGAGTCTCCATCCAGCTCTACAAAGCAGCGGAAGACTTGTAAACACACCTCTGCCCCCGCTTGGGGGCCAAGACTCACACATAGCTCTGTCCTAACCAGGGGACACAGTGAAGTCCGGTGGATCCTCTTTAGGCATACAGGGAGAATGTCTACTGACTTCGGCAGCAATGAGCACAGTCTATCATTAATACCAGCTCGATGCTGTTAACCAGTGAGCCTTAGATGTATCACTAAGATTACCTTTATTTTATTAAGGTTTTGATTAAAATGGCATGTGAAAACATTAACTTCATACTACTTCAAAACAGGATGAGTATCTCACATGCTTGAATACATCTGAAAGACTGAGGCTACTCCCCTTTGGACAAAAAAAAAAAAACCTATTTATTAGTGTCAGTTTTCATTTGTATTATCATTATATGGAAAAAATAAAATCTTAATGACTAGTCTATAGTCTAATCTGCAGTAGAGATTGATTTGATGAACTCTACGGAAGTATAAGTTTGTAGAAGAAAAAAATTTGAAGAACATGTTTCTAATTTTCAAACAGTAGGTTTTATGACATCCTTACCTTTTTACTTTTGCCTGAAAGAATGTGAAAAAAAAGTGATGAATAGTTACACAAAGCAGGTATTATTTAAAACAAACTGCTTTAGTATGAATCACTGTTCCAGCACAAGTCCGCACATCAGGATTTCTTACCACCTGCCGCACTATTCCTTGTAGGTGGGAGGATTTTACTTTCAGGAGCAGGCACTTCTGAATCCAGATTCCACTGAGATATACTCTAAAACAATATTGTTTTAAGATAAACATGAAACAGCTTAGAATCTCAAATACACAATTTTACATGTTCTTCGGGCAAAGTAAGACAAAATGCACAGAACGGAATGGCACCTCCCTTCCCACAGACACACACTCAGGGTGTGGGGGACCCGCACTTCCTTCTCCCCAGCGCAGCGACGCCTGCCACAGGAACTGGAAGGGGTTTCACAGTGAGCTGTGTTTCCATTTTCACTTTGTTAAATGTAATGGCACACGGGTTTTCAAGACTGATCTTAGAATATAACATTGTCCTGTTCAGTGTATCTCCGGGACAGGCTGCATAGTCCTCAGGGTTTCTGTCTGAGAACCGGATCTGAGACCCTACAAGATCTTGCCAGCTCTAATCTCTGTAGTATTTTCAATGCTCAGCAACATTTTAATCATCCTGCATTTTACATGTTGAGAAATATTCAGCAAATAGTCAAAAGGTAGCTTACAACAATAGGAAATAAATGATGAGCATTTCTGGCTCAAGCTATGTGGTATGGAGGGTGTGCTTGTAATTTGTAACTTTACCCCAGAAAAGGAAGTGATGTGATTCATCTGTGAGATAGTTATATTTTTTAGGAATGAACTTGGTTTTTTTTTAAGGTGTTTTTGTTGTTGTTTGTAGTTCAAGCTGGCTCTGAATTCACTATATAGCTCAGGCTAGCCTTGAACTCACAGCAATCCTCCTGCCTTTGCCTCCTGCATGCTGGATTGTAGGCGTGAGCCACCACGTAGCTGAACTTGATTATTTTCTATCTCAAATGAGAACAAACCTTCGTAAATTAATCTTTAAGCAAGCGTAATGTTGGGCTTTGTGGGGAAGCATCTCCACTCTAGAGTGGAACAGGGACAAATAGGCTCCAACACAGCACGAGGATTTAAATTTGTCCAAGGGGAGGAGGAGCGATATCCGGATTCGGGAAAGGGGGCCGCCGGTTATCTCCCTCCAAAGGTCTGATATCAAATGCACAATGTTCTGCTCTCTGGGATAATATATGTGAGGCCTAATCTCCACCTGAGAATCACCAGGTACGTTTTAAAAATAGTCAAGGGTGTAGCTCAGAGGTTGAAAGCTGGCGGAACATCGGTGAGGCCTCTGATCCGCGCACAAGAAAAACTCTGCAGGCTTAGATCCAGCGGAATAAGGATGGGGTTTAGATGTCTGTATTTTAAAATCCTCCCGACAGACGTCTAGGTCCTTTCAGTTTTGTAATCCAGGGACACTCGTGTGAAAAGTGCCCCTGTGAGTGGCGTATCTTTCTATAAAACAGGGAGAGAGAGCTGGTGAGCACCGTCTGCGTGGGGAGGGAGCACAGGCATCCGCGTGGCTGACTGGCAGGAGGCTGACCGGAGGGAGCGCCGTCAGCGGACTTCCCGGAGTTAGGAACTGTTCCGTCTACCTTACCAACTGTTCACAAAGTACATCCAGGAAAATAAAAGGTGGGCATTGCCCAGGTAGTGTCTTGTAACAAAATCCAGTTGCAATTAGCAATGGTTTGAGATTTGGAAGGAAGCCAACTAACTCCTTATGTTAAAAGAAATACAAATTCTCCATTTGTTGTACCAAATGTGCCCGGGGAAACGCAAAGCGAACCGCTCGGACGGAAGCCCGGGACCCAGGGCCGGCGGTGCGAACGTGCCTACCTCGTGGGAGGCGCGAGGCGCGTCCGCTGCGGGTGCGCCCGCGCTGCCGGTGGTCCTCGGAGCCCCCGCGGTCCTGTAAGGGTTCAGGAGGCGCAGGTGTGAGCCGGTTCACACCCGCTGACAAGCGGCGGAGCGCGGGCTCCCCGGAGAGGGCGGTGCTCAGCGGGCTCCAGCTCAGCAAGACAGGGAGAGGAGAGAGAGATCAAGGAAATTAAAAAGGAGGGAACAAGAAGGGAGAAAAGACAAAAGAGAAAGGGAAGAAAGGTAAGCAGGCGCGACAGGAAGTCACAGTAATCCTCTTGCCTCTGCCTCCCGCGTGCTGGGATTACCGGGGTAAACCACCCTGCCCAGCTCATCTCACTTTTTAAGAGATGCGTTTGGTGTTGCAAAATTTGGCTCTCAAAATCTAAATGTACGCTAGACAGGGTGGGTGGGAGCCAGTGCAACGGCCCGACGGCGCCCAGGGCTGAGCTGGGCCCACAGAGACCCCGGGCAAAGCAAAGGGGCCCGTATAATTGACAGCGATGAGGAAACTGATGTCAGAGGTGAGCACAGAGACATTAAATAAAATGAAATATAGATTGGAAAACATACGGTGAGTAGTCTGGACTTCATAGGAAAGGGCCGCGGCGTCCGCTCCTCGCCATCAGTGATCCAGAAGTCCTCCCCGCCCACACCCACCGCCCCGGGCCGCACCGCCGCCTCCGCGCAGGGGGAGAAGCCTGGGGGAGACTGTGCGCCTTTAAACCGAGCGCCCGCGGGACCAAGGCAGGCTGTGCCAAAGGCCTCGCAGGTCAGAGCCGCGGAAGCCTGAGCACGTTTGCAGGTCGTTTACAACCGTTTTATTGTACCCTATAGGTACAGATTAGTCCAGGGAGTCTGTGAACCCAGACGTATTAATCCACCTGCTCCACTGGAATTCATATATAGAAGGATTGAAAAATGTAAGGGGAAGCCGGGCGTGGTGGCTCATGCCCATAACGCCAGCGCTTTGGGAGGCTGAAGCAGGAGAATACCAATTCATGGCCAGTCTGGGCAATCTGATGACTTAGGGAAAACCTCTGGCCAATTTTTTTTTAAATAAAAAACTGTAGGAGGAAGGAGGCCACTCCTACGGGCTCTACCAGGCTGCCACCCCTCTCCAGGTCTCTGTCCCAGAAGCAGACACCGCGGCTGGCCGGGCTGCAGACAGGCCCCTGTGGGCGCGTTATGGGTATCAGGGTCTAGGGAGCGCGTGTCCTGTCCCCTCGTAAACAGAGGCTAGCGGAGGCCAGCGGTGGGGCTCGCGGCACCAGACTAGGCCACTCTTACCCTGGACGACGGCCACGTGCCCACCCGGGTCCTCCAACCGCGCCGCCGCCCCGCCTCTGAAAGCCGGGTGCGGAACTGGAACGCAGCGGCGCAGCCGACAGGGCCCCGCCCCTGTTGCTCGGCAACGCCTCCGGTCGCTCGGCAACGACCACTGCGTTGCTCGGCAACGCCTCAGTGCCCGGTGCGCAGCCCACCTCTCTTCCCCGGACTACAATCGGTTCTAGCGGTGCCTGTTACACTTCTCACACCTTGTGCATTAAATAACAGCGAAGTGACGGCCGCCGAGGGCAAGCCCTCCTCTCCTCGGGTCCCGCCCAGGTTGGTCGTAATTAAAAGAGCAAAAAGTGGGATATTTTTCCTGTCTAGCATACATTGAGATTTTGAGAAACCAATTTTGTACCACCAAAAGCATCTCTTAAGGAGGAGGGGATGAGCCCGGTGTGGTAGTTTATGCCTGTAATCCTAGCACTCGGGAGGCAGAAGCAAGAGGATTACCGCGATTTCGAGGCTTGCCTGGGCTACGTAGTGAGACCATGTCTTAAAAAAAAAAAAAAAAAAAAAAAAAAAGTGCTGGATGAAAAATATATGCACTTATTCCCTCTCCCATAACAACTTGATACAAAGAAAAAATTAAGTAAACCAAAGCCTATGGAGTTGTTTTGTTTTTCTTTTTTTTTTGTTTTGTTTTTTGGGACACGGTCTCACTTTACAGTAGTTCGGCTGGCCTTGAACTCACTATGTAGCCCAGGCTAGCCTCAAACTCGTCACTGTGCCCGGCATTGTGGTATGTGGCACTGGGAATCGAACTCAGGACCTTGCGCTCAAGACAGACAGACTCTGGAACCACTGAGCTAATTCTCTGGCCCAAAGCCATTATATGAATAAGTAAATGACTACTAAAAGAGCAGCCTCAGCACCACGGAACAAATAAATAAATAAGATGTCATTTCTTTACAATAAAGGGCCCACTTTAGGGGAGAAATGTCTGTTGTCCCTCACTGAGGGACAGAGTGTCTCGACAGGTTGAACACCAGGCTCTCTAGATTTAAAACCAAAATATTTCAGCAAATACCTCAGTGACTCTGTTACTTAGTAGCTGGAGGACAGTATCTCAGGCCTCTTCAAGAATATTCTCAGAAAAGTGTGCATACAGGTCCACGCCAGATATTGAAGACGTGTCAGAGGAAGGTTTCACACATCTTTGGTCACCACCCAACGCCACACCCACATGTGCCAATCTCTGCCCGCTCTGATTCCCTTCTCTGCTCAGAGGGTTCAGCAAAGTCCTCTCCCTCCTGGCTCTATTTCTCAACACTTCCTGTTACCTGCTCACCTAGTCCCCGTACAACACAGAGCTGTGAGGCAGCGCGTGGTGTGTGGCTGCCTGGGTTTCCGCTCTGCACTGACAGCGTCGCCCACGGAGGAGCAGGAGCCACCAGCAGAGGAAGCGTGCAACTGGGTGCCCAGCTGCAGAGCAAGCAGGTCAGACACTGCACAGTTTCCCCAATTCTCCTTCATGACAGATATCATTTGTGCTTTCCCTATACTAAAGCTTTTTAAAAATCCCCTCCTTTAAAAAAATGTTCCTACAAATTTTATGTATATGGGGGGGTGGTAGGGTGTGGGTAGGGCTATGGGAAAAAATGAGAATTAAGTTGTGTCTTATACTGGTACAAATCCCCATTATGGAGTGCAATCATGATGTGTATATTTAATGTACCAATAAAAATTTTAAAAAAATGTTCCTAATTGAGTTGTAATGGTATAGTTCTAGCTGACAAGTGATCTTTCCTCTGTGCTCAGGAAGAATAAGTTACTATCTCCTCCAAGTTTATGGTGATTTACATACAATTCTTTGTTTATGGTACATTATGGATGGTCATTTATGGACAATATCTCACCATCTTTTCTACACCACCAGGGTATGACCTGCTCTTTTTCCGTCTAGCAGAATGCCTTTCGACGCCCTTCATGGGCTACTGCTGCCCACACACTGAACACATCTGTCTTTGCTTTTCCCCTATGATTACCGAGAGTAGGTACTTATTTATTGTTTTGTTTTGTTTTGTTTTGAGACAAGCTCTCACTTTGTAGCTCAGGCTGGCTTCGAACTCACAGCCTCCTGCCTCTGCCTCCTGGGTGCTGCAATTACAGGTGTGCACCACCACACCTGGTTTTATTTCTATCTTTCACTTTGCTCTTTATTTAGAATTTGTATTTCTTGTGTGAGAGAAAACATGTTAAGTTTCTGTGTCTGATTTAGTTCACTAAACAGTATGGCCTCCAGGGGCATCCATTTTCCTACAAATATCTGAAGCTGATGGCAGAAAAGCACTGCATTCTGTAAACACATTTGTTTGACCCAGTCATGGGAAAGCTGACGGGCCTGCAGGCTGCTTCCAAGATTAGCTACTGTGAACTGTGCTGCTGGGTCCACAGGTGCGGGTGCACCGCTGCAATACGATGTCTGCAGCCTTCCTTTCCCATTATCGTCCCCATGAGGCTGTTCTCCCTTTCTCTGGAGACTTCTCGCTTTGACAGTGACATAGAGATCATGGCTGTCCTTTGCCATCGTCATATATTGTGCAAATCTGTGGTGGCAGCAAAGATAAGGGACACAAGAGGAGGATGGCACCAGGCTTGAAGTTGGGCACGGGGCCATTTTCCAGCACAGCTCAGGTCCAGCTTTGGTACCGATCCTTGGCCCAAGGGGATGCCCCTCCTTTCAAGGCCATGCCAAGGCGATACTCAGGCTTCAGGCCTTAGAGCTGCCCACCAGCTTTAGAGCTGTACCAGTTTAGCTAGCTTAGAGCGAAACCATTCTTTCACAAAAGCAAAGAATATGGTAGGTCCTCCCAGCCTCTGGGCGTTTAGCAGGATCTAGCAATTACACTGGTGCCACTCAGGGTGAGTCCCAGGAAAAGAAGGCAAGCTGTGGGTTGGTCACTTGTTAGGTCTGGTCCGCCGGCCTGGCCACCGCCCTGGTTCCCCACCGATGGGAAGGTGACATATTGCCCACCAGGTAACTACTATGGACAGCACCTTGAGCCGATGCCTATTTATTGTCTTGGGTTATGTAAAGAAATATGAAAGTGGCCCAATCTCTGATTATCCTGCAGGGAGGATAATCCCCATTCACTGGGCTCTTTCGGGGCCCTTCGAGGGCCACTGCTGCCCACGCACTGCACCCATCCATCTTACGATCACAGGAGTGTGGCTGTCCACGAACTACAACAGAATCTGAACAGTGTAACTATGTTAACATTTTCAGAAAGTCAGAACTAAATTTTTTAAACTAACAATATGCAGCTTTTTGTTCTCCATAAGATGCTGAACCAGTGGAAAAGATTTCAAATCAATTTGCTATTAACATAGAGTTTAAATTACTACCTCTTTTTAAGTTTGTATTGTATTCCTAGCAATTTCTGTCTTTTTTTTTTTTTTTTTTTGAGACAGGGTCTTGCTTTGTGGTTCAGGCTGGCCCTGAGCTCAGCCTCAGACTCACATCACAGCAATCCTCCTGCCTCTGCCTCCCGAGTGCTGGGATGACAGGAGTGAGCCACCACGCCCAGCACTGTGGTATGTGGTACTGATTGCTGCTGGGCCTGAGTCTCCACACCCAGTATTGTATATGGTTAACCGGGGATCGAACCGGGTCCTTGCGCTTACAAAACAGGTGCCAGAACCACTTAGCTAAATCCCCAGCCCTACAATTTCTGTGTCTTAATAGTAATAAAATCTGTTTATCCCAGTCCAGGGTTCTGCATTCACCTTAAATATCTTAACTTGCTTGTGTATGCATGATTATTTTTTTTTAAGTATACAGATAATATTTCTACCTTGAAAGATTTTTCCTGTCTTTTCCACTTTGAAATTTTGTTTTAAAAATTAACTTAATGTTTTGCTCTCTTAACTATTTTATTCTAAAGGCAACCATTTTATTGCAAATATATAAAAATCTTGGGCCAAGGATTTAGCTCAGTGGTTCTGGCACCTGCCTTGCAAGTATAAGTTCCCTGATTTGATCCTTGGTAAGCACATACAACAACGCCAGGCATGGTGACTCATGCCCACCAGCAGTCAGTACCACATACCACAGTTTTGGGCGTGGTGGCTCACGCCTGTAATCCAAGCACTTGGGAGGCAGAGGCAAGAGGATTGCTGTGAGTTTGAGGCTCGCCTGGGCTACTAGTGATCTCAAGGCTAACCTGAACTATAAAGCAAGACCGTGTTTTAAAAAAAAAAAAACCTTGCTTAAAGTCTACTTTCTCCTAAAATAAATATGACAGTGATATATATAGTTACATTTCCAAAAGGAACTAAGATACACAAACACACACGTCAGGAAATTCTACAACTGGATGTGTTGCCCCTCGTACTTTTATATAAACCCTCAGTCACATCATTTCTCCTTTTTTCTGACTTTACTGCAGGACTCTATTCTCTGGGTTTGCACTGACCCACTCTGCAGCTGGATATCTTCAGCCTGAGATCACAAACTCACTTTAAATCACAGTGCAAGTTAGCATCCACTTACTTTCTGGGGCCGGGACATGTGTGGCTGGGATCCTCTCTCCAGTGCTCGGGACCTGCTTGCCTCCTCTGCGGTGACCTGAGCACTCTCTCAAGCATGCTTCCTTTGAGAAACCTGGAGATGATCTTGTCTGTCTGAATGTTAGGCACACTCTGCCTTCCAGAAGCCAAAGGACCTTGTCCTTGGCACTGTGGCCAAGGCGAGGGCAAGGAGTTCAAGAGACAAAACAGCTCTCTAGGACAGGGGTAGGGGTGGGAGTGTGGGGGTTGGAGAGAGGAAGGGGGGGGGATTACCATTTACCTAAAAGTTATGCATAGAGAGATCAGCCTAACTAGAAAAACAACAAAACAACGCAATACCTGCCCTGCAGCCACCAGCACACGGTGGGACCAGTCTAGCTAATAATGATCCGCAGCCCGGGCAGCCTGCTGGGGTCACTCAGCAGAACGCACCGCACCCTGGCTCGGGAGCATCTGTTCATGGGAGAAAATAATAATTAATTAAAAACATGATGTTGGTGGGCCGGGGAGTTAGCTGAGTGGTTCCGGTGCCTGTCTTACAAGCGCAAGGGCCCAGGTTTGATCCTGGTAACCACATACCATACTGGGCGTGGAGACTCACCCCAGCAGCAACCAGCACCACATACCACAGTGCCGGGCGTGGTGGCTCACGCCTGCAATCCCAGCACTCGGGAGGCAGAGGCAGGAGGATTGCTGTGATGTGAGTTGGAGGCTGAGCTCAGGGCCAGCCTGAACCACAAAGCGAGACCCTGTCTCAAAAGCAAACAAACAAATAAACAAAAACTCATGGTGTTGGCAAAGGCAAAACATTAGTGAAGACAAGGACCGGAAATAAGAGGGATACAGAACAAGACATGACCGGAAGCATTTCTTCTCCAGAGACCAAGGACAGAGGCGGAGGCCCAGAGGCTCCCGCAGAGACCCTGAGCACGGCAGTTGGCTCATGCTCCAAACAGTGCTCCTCCCACACTGTCAGCAGGAGAAACAAACAGATGAGACCTGTTCCCAGAAGAAGCCTTACTCATTCGAAAATTTTTATAAAAAAATTATCCAGCTGATAGTTTATTTTTTAAAAATCTATGGCTGACTAGTATGCCAGTGTGTGGTATATACCACCTTGTCTTTATCCATGCACGCACTGGCAGTCTGTTAGGTGGGATTCACATTTTGGTTATTGTGAACAGTGTGGGGAAAGCAGGTGTTTCTTCACATATGGATTCTTCTTCTCTTTTTTGGTTTTTTTGAGACAGGGTCTCGCTTTGTAGAACTCAGCAATCCTCCTGCCTCTGCCTTCCCACTACCGGGATTACAGGCGTGAGCCACCACACCCGGCACTATGGGCATTGTTGTAGGTGGTTACCAGGGATCAAACCCAAGGCCTTGTGCTTACAAGACAGGGGGCTAGAACCCCTGAGCTAAATCCCTGGCCCTACATACAGATTCTGTTTCCTCTGTATACACCTTGTGGTGGGATGATGGGTCTACAGTTTTATTGTGACCCTCTGTATTGCTTTCCACAATTCCCATCAATAATGCATGAGTTCTCTGCTAATTTTCCAGCATTAGCTATTTTTCTCTTTTCTGCTAATTTGAGTTAATAATTGTGATCTCTTTCTGGTTTCAGCCAGCTACCTTCACCCTGACCTTGAGTTTCCACGTGGAAACTTCAGACAGTGTAAGCAAGCATTCCCCTGGTGGCTATTGGTAGCATTGATTAAAAATATATGATCAACTTACATACTTGGCATGTAAAAAACACCCCCCCATTTTAATAGATCACTTCTTTAGTATGTGGAAGGCTTGGAAGTTTGTTCTTTTTTATTAAGCAGGTACAGCACTGTTGAGCTAAATCTCTGGCCCTGTTCTTACTTATTCATGAAAATGTTCAAATAATTCACACAATTTTTTTTTGAAGAAAGAAGCCAGAGGTTGCCTGTCACCTGCCAAAATATCCTGCCCTCCTAACTCCATCATGTGTTTCTTTCCCAAAATACCTGTACAGTTATGAGAATCTCATCATATGCAAATCAGTTCTTGTTAGCTCTGTGGCGTTTGAAATGTGTTTGTATTCAGTCTACCATTGTAACAGTTTTACTTTTCTTCTTTTAGTAGTTTTACTTTTGAGTTGGCAAGTTGAGAGCTGAAAGTGAAGTTTTGTATTTCCTACTCTGGACATTAATGCACCATACGATATAATCATGATGTATTTTTACATCCTTGTCCAAGAGTTCTTAGGTTTGGTTAAAAAACAAGAACGAACTGGTTGTTTTTAGCAGCTTCTTCCGTCAGACACTTGGCTCCCATTTTCCCATGTGTCATTGTTCCGCAGCGCGGGTCCCCAGCTCCTCAGAGAGATCTGAGCAAGCCTAGGGCACCGGCCCCTCTGCTGGGCAGAGCTGGCCTGCCCTGGGCCTCAGGGAGTCCTGCTCTGTGCATTTCCCCAGTCAGGCAGCTGCCCCTGGCAGCCTTTGACCTGTACTTCTATCGTCCCTTGCTCCTGGCTCTAAAATGAAGCACAAATGGCTTCTCACCAGTATTGGCTCATCCAGCTATAGGAGAGAATTACCTTGCTTCCTTCCTGGGAGTATAGGCTGAAGAACACAAAGCAGCTTGCCCTCTTACCTCGGCTAACCTGGACATCTCGCAGTCAAGGACCATGACTCTGCCGGTTCTGCCGAGCTGTGACAGTGACGCCTCTCTCCTCTGGGCCTCGGCGGTCTGTGGAGCCTTGATTATGCACACACGGCGAGCTTGGCCTCTGCTGAGTGCCCGAAGGGAAACAGCACTAGATAGTGTCCACACATGTCCCTGCCCCTTCCTCTAGGCAAGCTCATTCTCTCCTCAGCACTTGTCCATATCTGTGTGGGAAAAGGCGTTTCTGTGGCGACCCCCTGAAGGCCCACCAGGCTCTCTTCCCTGGTGGCCTCTCAGAGTGAAGATGGAGGGTGAGTTCTCAGGGTTCCAGGTCTGCAGCCACTCCATTGTGACGCTCAGAATGTGAAGTGGTCAGAGACCGAGAGGAGCTTCCGTGATGGAGGGGAGCTGGGAGAGAGGCTGACTGGACGGCACCCAACGCTCTGAATCCTCTGTAACAAAAGGTCAAGTCATGGGCACAACCAGCAGCGATCCACCAGTAACGAAATTCTCACCCCTCAGCCAGAACAGAGAGCAGAAAAACTACGCCGATCTTGATGTTCTGCATCACACCTTTGAGACTCTGTCTAAACTTCACAAGCTGCTTCCTAATCGTATGCTGGAGATGCTTCGCTCCTACGAGGATGACCAGGACGAAAAGACATGTGAGTAGCAGACACACGTGAGAGCTTTAGTAAGCACACATTATATCCTGGTACATGCTGTCTCTTGGGAAGTGGGGGAGTTTCGGAGATCAAACGCAGAGTCTTCACATCAAGCTACAGCCCCAGCTGATTTAATCTTGATAAACTGCCCAAGTAAGGCTGGAGCTAACAACCCTCCTCCCTCAGCCTCCCAGAGTGCAGGGATTATAGGCATTGCCACTGTGGTCAGCTCACTGCAACTCTCCTTTCTGCAGGAGGAAGGACTTTCTCTTGCACCCATGACCAGTACTGGGGACTTCTGTCCCACGCACAGCTCACAGGGCCGTCCCAGACCTGGGTGTGGAATCTACTGGGGCATGGACCAGGCGACCTTTGTCTCTTTCACAAGCCCGGAGGCTACCCTGCAGGCAAGACACACCCACAGGCAGGGGCCCAGGGGAATACTACTTATTTAGTCAAATACTAAATTTTGACAACCACAGTGAGCCGTGCACCGTTCCTGTTGCTGCGGTGTGCTTACGAGAGCACCCTTCACGTGGCTGTGTCCTGGCTGAGCCCGTGGAACTGTGCCAAGGGCCATGCTGGTGCCTCGGCCTCCGGGACAGTCTTGATTTCCGGTCCTGCTCTTGGTCCACTCTGTGGCTGAGAGGTCGTAAGGACCAATCCATCACATCATATACCCTTTAGTGAGGTGGCGAGCTTTGGTTCCTCTTAGTACTTCGGGGTCTCTGCCCTGACCGTGCTGGGGAAGACCCAGGGTCCCACCCAAGCGAACAGGGCGGCTGGATCCCCTGCGGGTCCCCCTAGTGTCCGTGAGCACAGCTGTTCTCACAGTAGGCTTAAGGCAGCTGTCTTATGTCCCAATCTATCCAAGTGGGCTGTGAAGATGCTCAGGGCAGAGCTGCAGACTGACTTGTTGGCTCTTAAATTGTTACCAGTTGAAGGAGAGATCAGTTTACCCTTCATCAGGTCAGCCTCATCATTCCCAGCGCTGTGGAGCTCCGCAGATCTGTCCTTCTTCCCCCCCTCCCATTTTCTTTTCTTTCTCTTTTTATTTAACATGAAAATTGTCAGCAAAGGAAGTAGTCTATTGAATTTCATTCTGCTACAAGCTGTTGGTCTCATGGCATATGAGCAATTTGGTTAGAGGCTAGCTGAGGTCAGTACAAGTGGGTGGACATGGTAGAAACGCACCTCGTGATGAACAGTCCAAAGAGAAAAGTAAACATGACGGTAGTGAAATCTAGCTTGTCAGCATGGAATCCTACTCTCCCTGGGCCCCAAATTAGTCTTGACTTCCTTTCAGGTTTGGTATTCTCTTGCCACATTCTTACAAATGGGCGCTGACCCGGCAGGACTCCGACTTCCAAGGCAGCTTTTCAGCTCCGGGCCACCTTCTCCTTGTTCTAGATGTGTGAGGGGCCATCTTCCCATTTCTTTCCGTTGTTGTCATTTTTATTTTATTCAGGACACATCTGTGACACAAAGGACCACACTCTTTGTGGGTAGCTGGTATTTCAGGCGATTTCTGAATCCCCTTCTCCAATGAGAAGCAGCACCTTGGGACAGATTCACCGCACAGAGCAGTGGTTACTGACTTGTCCAAGCCCAGGGTTCGTGCCCCACTCCCTGCCAACACACGCAAGTGCAGGAAGTGGGCTTGGTACTTACAGATAAACATCAAGGGGGACAGAAGCCTAAGACCCACTGTGAGCAGCTCCCCAACTCTCTACTGCTGGAGCTTTCCAGAGTCGGAAGAGGATTTCTACTGGGATAGTTCAGAAACAGAAATGCTTATAACAAATTATGAAAAACCAGCTCACTTTTTTGGCCAGAAGGAAATTTCGTGGAATCAGAAAGGATTACTAAATTACAGTCCCAGATGTTTACCAAAAATATTATTATTTTAAGTAAAATCCTTACGTTGTGGTTACCACCTAAAGAATAATCACCACTACACAGGAGCCCCAGGATAGGAGGCTGACAACATCAATGTTCAGCCTTTTCTTCTGAGAAGTTTAAAATACACATCTCTAAACCTGCAATAAGAAGGAAAATGAGAATTGCAATAATAATTGTTTCTATACTTTGTCTTGAGAAACATGTGATATTCATGGAGTGCATGCATTCATTCATCCATTTACAATGCATCTGTCAGATGTCTAAGATCAGGCCCAGATCTAAATGTTGTTGGGATAGAGGCATGACGGACCTGAAAAGGAATCAAAAGACAGCGCAAGTAGTCTTTGTCCTATCAGCGCTGTGTGGTACTCACCATACAAAGCCAGAAAGGAATCCAACTCGTATCTATGTTTGTCCTATTCCCAGGTGAGACAGCTGACCTGTCTGGCTTGGAAAGGATCTTAAAAAGACATCAGTTCCCACCAGAGATTAATCTGAGCCCAAAGCCAAGCAGAATGCTCTCGTGGAAAAGAAAAGCCGCAAATAACATAAGACAAGAGTGGAAGAAACACACCTCGTGGACAAGGGACTCAAGGGAGCCTCCCATGAGGGCCATCTTGGTCAGGTAATCTGAATTTTGTTGTGAGGAGACACAGAAACCACAGAGCAGTGAGGAGTTCTCCTTCTTGCCTTAGTGAAAAAGAAGTGACTGAGGGCTGGGGAGGTAGCTCAATGGCACCACGCCTGCCTCACAAGTGCAAGTCCCGAGTTCAATCGCCGGTACTGGAAAAAAAAAATGTCAAGAAAAAAAGATTGGATGTGGCCTTTGAGATACACTGTGAATCTGAAGACAAGCCCCACTCTCTATCATATCCTTTGTCCCCATGTTCACGAACCCCAAGGGGTTGCATCTCTATGTGAATTGATATATCTTACTTCCATCCTAAATGTTTTAATGTAATACAAGTAGATATCGATAAAGAAAATATTATAAAGCACTTTTCTTACTTCTGTGGAAAAATGAAATAAAATTTCATAGAAACACATTGTGTTTGTCCTAAGAAAATGTGATATTTGTATGCAATGGAGTACAGCTTTACCATAAAAAAAGATAAGTTTGAAGCATGTAAGTAAATGGAGGCACCTTGAGAACATAATGTTAAGAGAAACAAGTCAGACACAAGCTTAACTACCACATAGTTTCCCTTATATGAGAAATTCAAATTATATGTATATGGAGCAAAAAGAAGATAATTAAATAGGAAGTGAGTAAAGTCCAAATAATTCCCTGAATTAGCTATTCTGTTGTTTCTGAAATACTTTTATATACCAATAGTTTCATTTATACTACTGGTTCCTCTTAGTTCATTGAAGAGAAAGTTTTTGTCCTTGTATCTGTTTCTTCTTTGTGAGAATCTTTTTGGTCTGTCACTTGTACTCTGAGTAACCTTTTAGCCACTTTTAAGATACACAGTGCATTAACTATTGTTATTCTCTATTCTGCTATGAGTTTTATTTTACTTTTTAATCCTAGATTGGTTTTTGAAACTATAGCTAGAGTATCAGAACATAAGAGACGACACATCTTTTCACATTCCCTCCTACGAGCGTTCTCATCTCCTTGGTCTCCTTGGAAGCCAGACTGTTTGTTAGTTTCTGCACCCAGGGCTGTGCAGGCTGGTATCTCCGAGAAGCCAATGTTGAGACTGTGGTCAAAGTGCTCACTTCGTCGTGGTTCTACAGACTCAGAAGCCCAGGACCCAGCAGCTGCACCGCTCAGGGCCTCCTGCTGCTTCACAATGTGGCGGAAGCCGGAAGGGCCAGTGGGCATCACAGGAAACAGGAACAACGCATAAGGGGCAGCCTTATTTTATCTTTTTTTTTTGGTACCAGGGATAGAGCTCAGGACCTTGTGCTTGCAACTCTGAGACAGTGCCACCAGCCCGCCTGGTGGTTTATAATAACCACTCTTGAAGTATTTAACACAGCGCCACAGGAAGGAGACTGAACCAACCCCCTTCAGAAGGCGTTAATCCTGCCAGCGGTCTCCTTACCTTGTAAAGATCTGCTCACCCTGAAAAGCTGAAGGCACCCATTGCGGTCTCAGTCCTGGTGCCAAGGTCGTCGCAACAAGACCAGACTTTAAACACTTTTTGGTGCTCCCTGGTGATGTAGTATTTCTATGTTTTGTTCTATCCCCCTGCAAATTGAATGGTTCTGTGCAGTTTGTGAAAACACTCACTTTTTCATATTTTGGGTCTTTTCTCTTGCTTTGAGAGTGGGCAGGTGAGCAGAGGCCCAGGCCGAGATCTGTGGCTGGGCCCCAGGTGATGCCACACCCCTGACACCATGACACATGAACTTAGGGCACATTCCCAGCCTTAGTCCAAGAGAACTGCAGCGTCAGGTCAGAGCTGACATGAAGTCTGCTGGCTTCTGAGACTCTTTAGTTCTGTGCTACGTAAATACATCAGCAGGCACAAAAGCCAGGAGTCCCTGGATGCCGAGCCAACTGCTGAGTCCAGAGCCCCAGATGGCAGGGTGTTATCACAGCTGGAGAACTTGGCAGGGTACCGACCCTCAGATTTATAATTCTGTAAGTCCTACTGGATGCTGCATATAAAGGAAAATTGCCCGTCAACTGCACTTATTGGCTCAGTGTGTCATTTTCGTGGGCCCCTAGGCTTAGTGTTCTCCTTCCTTTGGAAAGTGGAAAAAAGCAAGCAAGAAGAATGAGGACTCCATCCAGGACTTTATTTCAAATTCCCAATGTTTTTTATTAAGTCAGTGTGGTAGCAAATGAAGACAAAGGCGACAGTGACTGCGAATTACTGTCTCCTCTCTACCACAGACCTGCGGGGAAGCCCATGGGAGCCGGTCCCCAACACGCAGCGGGCCCTCTGCGCCACTATCCCCCTCTACCCTACTGACTAGGAGGCACTGTGAGTGCACATCTGTGTGCCACCCATCCAACCTCACCTCCCAGGTGCTGGACATCCAACAAAAGGGTGTAACATCCTCTACTGAACACTAATATGGGGGAAATTAAAAATATAGCTGTTTAAATGTAGACAAACGGAAGACTCCCACGTCTTTTCCTCTTCCCTGTTCTTACTTGTTCCGACAAGCAGACAGGACCCACAGACTGCAGAGCTCTACAGAGCTAGGCAGGGCCTCTGGTCCTGTGAAATGATGAGGAAGCTGAGTGGAGGAGAGGCCCATATCTTGTGCAGGGTACAACTAATGTAGCAGAGCAAGTTCCAGAGCCACCCAGGACTGTCAGCAGCTCTGGGTCCCCAGTGTGGATGGTCCATCAAGTCTCTGGCTCTCCCAATAGGCTGGAGTACACACCACGCACAGACACTCTCCAGGCTGTGTGTATATTCACTTACTATTTATTCACCCATTTATTTGTGCTTCTAGACAGCCTTTGGGTCCAACATTGTCAGACAACTCCAGCTGGAGTTTGTAGCCTGCTGGTCAGCCCTGTACAAGTCTGTCCTGTTGGCCCCACAACTGCATGAGCCAATTCTTTAATCTCTCTCTCTGCATGTACATATGGATTGGGTATATATTTTCACTTATGGTCATGTGCTGTCTACCTACCAGGACACATTCTGAGAACCACGTTGTGTAGCTGGCAGTCTCATTGTGGTGGGACATCACAGAGAACAGTGTAGTCGATATCTCAGTTTCCACACATCTACTAGACTTGGGTTGATATTGGCTAGAGTATAGAGGTTGAAAGGGGAGAGCTCCCATCTTTTGTTTTGGAACCAGGAATTGAAATCAGGACCTCACACTTGCAAGGTAGGTGCAGGAACCATTGAGCTAAATCCCTGGCCTGAGAGCTGTCATCTTAGTAATGAGTCCTCTGATTCATGGACAGAGTGGAGCTTCTCTTTACTTTCTCTAAAGCAGCGTTTTGTATTTTCAGTGAAGAAGTCTTGGGCATCTTATATATATTACTAGGTACTTTGTGTTTTATAGAAGTATAAATGGAAATTTGAAAATACAACTTCAGTTGATTTGCTTATTAGTGTTGTATACAAGGTATAATAGGAAAGTACAATGTATATTAAATAAAAATTTTCTTACAGGGGCAGGGGGTTTAGCTCAGTGGTCCAGTATCTGCCTAGCAAGCTCAAGGTCCCAAGTTTGATCCCTGGTAACCACATACCACAGTGCTGAGTGTGGTGGCTCCCAGCTCTTGGGAGGCAGAGGCAGGAAGACTGCTGTGAGTTCAAGGCTGGCGTAGGCTACATAGTGAGTTCAGGGCCAGCCTGAACTACAAAGCAAGACTCTGTCTCAAAAAATTTTTTTTCTTGCCATAAAAGACACCTTGTCATTAGTCCTCTCTCATAACACACTCTCTCTTTCTTTAGACTCACTTATCCCAACATTCTTGCCACTAGCTGAAGCAGTTCTGGAAGTACTCTTTCATGAGTGCCTTTACTTGTGCTGTCATAGCTGTCTCTGTCTTAAACAGATTCAAAACGTTTACCTTGCACGGCTACTTTGACCCTGGTGAGGGGCCAAAGCCCACACAGTGCCAGATCTGGGGGACAGAGGGGACGAGGACACACCATCATGGCCTTCTGAGCTTGCCTTCCTGTGGGGGTGGCATTCAGCCTCACATTCGCCATATTTTTTATCAGATTTCGTAGAAGCGTGAAAGAAGAGCACTGCTGCAGACCGGCAAGGGGATGGGATGAGTGTGTCTGAAGGGGGGCGTATTTTGAGGGGGAATATGGCAGGGTGTCTTTTACTGTAATCAAATTTTAAACATCTACACATTACCTATATTTCTGATCACCTTTTGTGCTGCAAACTTACTGATTAACTTATTACTTGTAAGCAGTTAGTGATTACATTGCTGGGTTCTTTTCTCTTTCCGGCAGTGCTAGGGTTCAAACTCAGGCCCTAATATCCACCCTGTGCAAATACTTGACCTCTGACCTTTGTCGCTAGTATTATTATTATCTTTTTTTCTTTTACGGTGATGAAAGCATTGAACATGAGACCGAACGTTATTTACGGTTTGATCTAAAATGTCCCTCAGACGGCTGCGCTGGCAGGTGGGGCTTCCACAAGATGAGCGGACCGTGGAGTTCAAGCTACTGATAGCCCGAATTCGAGGCACTTGCGGGGGTGATGGGCACTTGGCTCGTGACCCCCGAGGAGGTCATGGGGCCGCGGCCCCTTCCTGGCTGGCTCCTCCTCTCACGAGCCACTTGCTCCACCCTGCCTTTCCACCGTCAGTCCACTGGTGAACCAGCTGACCGAGGACGTCCACCTCTGAAACGGAGAGGGAAAGTTTTGAAAAGAGAAAAACTAAAAAATGAATAAATAAGCAAGAACTCAAAATAAATAACAGCAAAAAAGTCAAACCAGACGTGCTGGCAAACGAGTAACTCAGGAGGCTGCTACAGCATGAGACTAAAACACACACAGCCCTCTGGAGCTCAGGGGAGTCTGACGGCCGCCTCCAAGCCCGTTTCCCTCTGTGGTCGCGGGAGCGAGGCCTGCAGCCCCCAGGGCTGTCTCCTCCCCGCTGCAAGCCAGGCTCTAGGTGCAGCTGTCTGCGGGCCTGGGGCTCAGTCAATCTGGGGATGGGCGGAGCTGGTGCAGGGTTCTTCCTCGCTGCCTTCATTTTGGGGCAAATCCTGAAGTCGTCTCTGCCTTCTCTTCTCGCAGCCTGGGGCCTCGCCAGTACTCCCCCAACCCAAGTGCCACCCTCTGTGCCTCCACCTGCGGTCCTGCTTCAGTCTTCATGAGCTTCACAGTCCCACCTGAGGGGCCGGGGTCGCTCCAGCTGGGGACCCTCGGGGGCTTGGGATGTGTGCTCCCCACACAGCACGCCCACAGTGGTGGTGCGCTACGAGGCTGGGGCAGGAGGATCACAGCCTCAGCAACTGAGCCAGGCTCTGCTTTAACATTTGCAAAAATAAAGGGGTGGGGATTTTTTTAATGTGAAGGTCCTCAGTTTAATACCCAGTACTATTACAAAAAAAAAAAAAA